>JALBCR010002125.1:0-86623 GCA_030710515.1 Abscondita cerata
GGTTACGTATTGCTTGGGATTTCCTCGAAAAATTTTAATAATAACTGAAAACATTTTTTTATACCATTATAAAGAGAAAATAATATTATTGAATAGTAGTACAACATTAAAAGGTTACCATTTAAAAAAATATCCTGTAAAGTCATAACTCAAAACAATTGAATAACAACAATTTTCGTATATGGGTTAATCCAGGCCAAGATGGTCCAGTACTAGTTGTTGGACCATCTCAGAAAAATATGATACTTGCTGGGTTTGTTCCTTAGCATGTAGTGAGCTTATAACATTTTTTTTAATTACCATTTTTTAAATGGCGGCCATTTATATGCAAATCATAAATTTTTTTGTGTTTGTAAGCATCTACGGTTTTTGAACACTACCTCAGCAATGGGTTGCTGTAAGCAGTAACTATACCGTGTGTCCCAGGAAATCTGAAGCATTGATTTAACATGGGGAATTTGAAAATTCCGATTTATATGTCCCTGAAGCGTTTTTAGGATATTTCCAGTATCAGAACACATTATCAATGTGTACCAGAAAACGTTTTTGTAAAAATTTATTAAATTCAACAAAACATATTAAAAAATATCAAAAATGTATCGCGTGACAAAAAAGCTTTATTTAAATTTTTAAATAAACAGGTAAGAGCTGCGTTGTTGATGTTCGGCGTGGCTCAGTTGTCTTAACGCATTACCACTAATTTATCACTGGTTCCCAACGAAGGTTCAAATCCCCAGTCCGATTTCCTTTTTTTGTTGGGTTATTATTTTAAATGATCCCATTTAATTTAGGTCAATAACGAGATATTAGTTTAAATTTTTTTAATTGAACTAGTAATAGATTCATAACCGGTTGCACAAATACAATAGAAACTTAGCAATGCTTAAAAAACTTTAGATACAAATGTTAAACTGGTCCTTAGTAGAATATGATTCATTATTAAACATTTAGTGTGCCGTTTGCACAGCTTAAACTTAAGCGAGACTTAAAACAATCGTTGCTGTGGTTTTAACAACTGTGTTTAAGTATTTAAGCATTGCTTGAATTTAAGCTGTGTTGGTGCATACGGCTTAGTTTAAGCGGTATTAGTGTAAACGGACACGCAATGGAATGATAACTAAGGATCAGTTGTACAACTGGGCCTAACTAACGAAATTAAAATGATTTTGGTACGTTTTAATTGTAACAATATATGAATTTTGTTGTTGACATACTAACAACAGCCACTAGTGCACAATCATCGTCGTGTTTAAATAAATACTTTAACTAAATATTCATGATGGTTCTGAAAAGAACAGATTATATGGTTTGCTTAAAGCAAATGTTCAAAATGCCTCCATTTTGTACCAAACAGTAACCCAGCCTATTATAAAAACTCCCGACGCACATTTGATAACTGTCGAGCATTGATTTGCTGACATTCTTCTCGGGCGGATTGCGATCTTCAAATCGTCTAACAAATTGGGTCGGTTTTGATAAATCCTGCTTTTTAAGATGACCCCACAAAAAAAATCACAAGGTGCCAGATCAGGAGATCGTGGCGGCCACTGAATTTGTCCCCGTAAACCAATAACACCATGGAAGGTATTTGCTAAATATTGTCGAACTATCACCGAGTTGTGTGCTGACAGCCATCCTGTTGGAAACCAAACTTTTGTTGCAGATCTTCCACTGTTTCTCGTAATGCTAGTACTACTCTGTTCTGGAGCAATTCTAAGTGAGGGCATTCCGTTAAGATTGCCTTCGATAAAAGGAACGAGAATTCTGTCGCGAACAATCCAGCCCACACATTCACCCTTAAAGGACACTACTGGGACCGCACCGCCATGTTAGGCTTTCACGCGCCCAGATTCTGCAGTTTTGACTGTTAGGTTTATTGTGCAAAGTGAATGTGTTTATCAGTGAAAACAACGTTTCTCAAGAAATCCTGTTGTTGTTGCAGCTCTCCTGCATTACTTCGGAAAACTCTACTTGGAGTTATCATCGCCAGCTCGCAACTCCTGGCATCTTCAAAGTTTGTAGGGGTTGTATCGTTGTTTTCGAAGAATGCGTTGTACCATTGATTTCGAAAACCCTGTTTCTACCTGGGAATAGTACGCATGATTTTTTTTTGTAACAGAAACTGCAGCTAGGACAACTTCGGTATTTCTCAATTCCAACTCCCGCGGTGGTTGGGGAATATCATCACTACGCATTCTAACAGACCCAGTTGTTATAAACTTATCTATAATTCTTGAAAACAACGTCAAATAACCCGGTACTTCTTCAAGCATTCCTAGAAAATTTTTGTTGTATTTCACTGTAACTACTTCCACTAAAAATGCAAACGAATAACGAATATTCGCGGCTCCAATGTTAAATTTCCATTATTTAGTACAAATGCGTATAACAAACTAATCGCAAAACTCAAACAATTATTTAAGAAACGAACAAGGAAATCTTGACGCAAAGTACAAAATGTATTCTAATGTAGAGCGCGTTTATTATGTTATGAACTGTTGCGCAGAAACCAAAATTTAAAATTTTCCGTGCAGACCAACCTAAAAACATCACTTTTGTGTTTACACTGGTGTATTGCACATTTGGCTTTATTTTTGTGTTATTTCTGTCTCTTATAATCTAAAAGTCTTTTTAAGACTACCACAGCCTAGTTTTGCTCTATTAAGGGTAAGTTATATTTAATTTTCACTTACAGAAATAAAAAGGTTATGTTACTTTCAGGTCATTTGAGGTCATTTGTTGGTTGCTCTTCCTATACTGTGTTTATTACTCTGAAGAACCCGCTGTTAGTTTTTGTGAGTTAGTTAACGTGATTTGTACCAAACATAAGATAATTTTGTTTTAAGGTAATCGATTGCTGTTCGGTTGAATAACTTGGTTCCCGGTAGAGTTAGTTTTATTTGTGATTGCAACCGATCATTTGTTTATTACTTTACTGGCTTGATGTGTTGTTGCTGTTTGTAAAGGAGTAGTTTTCACTGTTGATTATTAGTTTTCAAGTAAGTAAATAAAAGTAATTTTACTAAATATAATATTATTCTGTTTAAAGGTTACCGATACCTAATTGTCTATCGATTCTGTACAGTTGTACCTTGGAATTACTGTTATTATAAAGTAAGTTGATATTTTTCTGAAAAATATTAAAAATACTTATAAATCTCTTTGCAGATCATTGTGAAATGAGCTCCGGCAAAAAACATTCACAGTCAAGGGCGAGAAATAATATATAATGTTTTTAAATTTATGAATGAAGAGAGAAGTGGAGAACCAATACTACCTTTACGTAGTGTTCAAGAAAGGGTTGCGAAAGCTACTGGTGTGGCTCTAAGCACTGTAAAACGAATCATTGCAGAAGGGAAAAGTAAACCAGAAGGCAGTAAACTCGCTTCTCCAAGGAAAAGTGTTAAAAAGGAAACCCAAAGTCCTCGGTTGAACCACTTGAAGAGGAAATAATCCGCACCATGATTTATAGACATGCTACTATTCATAAGCAGAGGCCTACCATGAAAGCTGTGTTTCAAGCTGTACAAAACGAAGAAAATATTAACTTCTCTGGAAAACTTGCGTCGTTCAGAAAAGTGGTACACAAGATAGGATTTCGATGGAAAAGTTTTTAATGGAAAAGATGGATATTCGTCAGAAACGTATTGAATTTTTGCGAAAACTACAGAAGTACAAACAAGAAGGGAGAAATATCATATACAGTGATGAAACATATTTGCATAGCTCGCATACAGTTCCTAAAGACGACGGCAGTAGTAAAGGTTTGAAGTCACCAGTTTCTAAAGGACAGCGCCTCATTATTCTTCATGCCGGTGGAAAAAGGGTTTGTTCCAAATGGGTTATTAATATTTAAATCAGGCCAGAAAACAGGTGATTATCATGACGACATGAATAACAAAAATTATGTACGTTGGTTAGAAGAAAAGTTAATTCCAAATATTGAAAAAATTCAGTTTTAGTCGTTGACAATGCTTCATACCATAATGTAGCAGTGGAAGCTAAACCTACATCTGCATGGAAAAAAGTAGATATGCAACGGTGGTTGTCGGAACGAGGAATTTGCTACGATGCAAAAGATACCAAAACTGAACTATATTTAAAAATTCAAACCAATAAGCCAGTAAACAAATATATATATTAGACAGTCTTTTGGCTAAGCACGGTCATGTTGTTCTTAGGCTTCCCCGTATCATCCTGAGCTGAACCCCATAGAAAAAATATAGGCTTTAATAAAAAATCATGTAGCTGCACATAACACAACATTCAAATTGGACGACGTGAAAAAATTGCAGAGGAAAAATTTCAAAGTGTGGGTCCTCAAGAATGGTCAAATATTTGTGCACATGTTGAAAAAAGTAGAACAAGAATATTTGGAAAGGGAATACATAATGGATGACATCGAAGAAATTATTATACATGTTGGTGAAGACAGCGATGAATCTGACTTTGGTTTTAGTTCAGAAGATGAAAGTGATGATAATTTAGGTGTGCACCATTACCACAATAAAATGTTTTACATTTTTGATTTATGTAACTAATACTGTATAAATATTTCTGATTGATGAAATAAGGAGTATAAGATAGAATTTTTTTAAATCAAGTAATTATAACATAAAGATTAGGTATGTAAACAAGCTGCTTAATAACCATGTTGTAATTCAGTGTAAGAAAGCTTTATAATATAAATATGTATTAGTTTGAATAAACTTAAAAACGTTTTGATGTTGTCTAGTTTTTATAGAAACAATAGGTTTTTTTACATTAAAAGTAATTACTTATGATGACTCAATAGGGGAATAACTCACTCTAAAATATGGCACCCTGTTTTAGTATTTATGGCTGTTTCCTAATGTCCTAAATAAAATAATTTAACTCAAGAACAACCAAATTTAAAATTCTCAAATATCTTACATTAAAATGTAGTTTAAGTTTTTTTCAAATGGAATTTAATTTTATATATAAATGAAGAGTGATGACTACATTACTTTTTAAACATACATTTGAATTTTGCCGCGTTGGTCAACTAAATGTTTTCAGGTTGCGTAATATTAATAATTTCCTCTCGTTCTTTCTCTACCCAGCTTTTTTCATTTTCTGCGCATTTCACGGCTCATAACAAAATAAATTACCTCTACCATTGTTTTTCGACGATTTTAGCAGCCGCCTTACGTTTTGTTTTATTGTTCAAATGCTTCATTAATCACGTAAAGTAATTTCTAATTTTTGTATGTACCTACAAACAATTACAACCAAACGTTCGTATGCAGTTTTACAATAATGCTATGCTACTGTCTAGTACAAAACGGACAGCATTTCGAACATTCATTTAAGGACACTATCCCAATCGGTTCTTTTCTGGATAACCATAAATATTTATTTATTATAAAAGATTGATTCAAACAAGATGATTGGAACACTAGTAATTCTTGTTATTAATGTCAACAACTAAATTCATTTATTGTTACAAATTAAAAGGTACTGAAATGGTTTTAATATCGTTAAGTAGGTAATAATAACTAATATGTAGGTAACGCGTGATTCAAACATTTTTTCATTAAAGTGGACCATGAAAAAATCACGCAACGTCTATTCTAAATACATAAAACTGATGTGTTGGACCTACCAAAGTACTATTAAACTATTCATGGCGTTCATGGCAACGTTTGATGAAAAATTTTTGAATCACGCGTTATGTTTAATAATTTGAATAATATTTTAGTAAATTTGTTGCCAATTCAAGTAAAAATTTAAACTTTTAATAACATCTCTTTATTGATAGAAATTAAAAGCTGTTCATTTAAAATAATAATACAACTTAAAAAAAAGAATCAGTCTGGGAGATTTGAACCTTCGTAAGAACATGAACGACGCATCTCTTACTTGTTCATTTAAATAAAGCTTTTTACCACGCGATTCATTTTTTGAAATATTTTTGATATGTTTTGTTACATATTAAAATTTTTACAGAAAACGTTTTCTGGTACACATTGTAATGTGTTCTGATACTGGAAATATCCTAAAAACACTTTGGGGACATATAAATCGGACTTTTCAAATTCCCATGTTAAACCCAATGTTTCAGATTTCCTGGGACACACGGTATATCCTAGACTTTCAACCGCTTTAATTGGGGACCAATACCGATAGATGTCGTGGGGACCAATAGGAGTCGCATAGCCATCCCATCGCCACTTACAGTGGCGTAACCATAAAGCATTTAATAAACATTGAAATTTATTAAAAAATCATTTTAATTCGTTTATTGGTGTGTTTTTAATTATTAAAATATATAACAAAGATTCCGTAAACATGTACACGACATCTATCGATATTGGTCCCCAATTAAAGCGGTTGAAAGTCTAGGATATATAGTCACTGCTGTAAGCCTATCAAATAAAAAGCATTGAATTCAGTACACTTTGGTCTACAAATTGAACCCATTATCATTTGGCTTAAGTGTCTTTACAAATTTTACGTACTCAAAGTTTTGTTTTAAAATTCAAAAATTTGAATTTTCAATCAATAATTTTTCTAAGAAGGGACAGTTTCTCATCCCTAATTTTTTGGTGCTTTAACACTTCATAGTAGTGTAATTGTTTATAAAATTTCAGTGGTGAACTGATTTTAAAAAAAATTCACGTTTTAACCTGCAATATTTGATTAGAGGACCAGATTAAAATCTGAAAATTGCACATTTTGAAGGTCTTTATGGTTGTAAACCCCAGTATAAATTTCAAGTTTGAGATTCAATTGAAGTCAGTTAAAAAAAAAATATGAAAATTAGTAAAAATTGCGTTTGCAATTAGATACTTTTGAGGCACAAAATGTAGGGTGAATAAAATACACAATTTATATTTAAGTTAGAACTAATTAAATAAAGAATTTTAAGTAAAAAATTGGCTAGACCATTCTTATTTACAGTTGTGCAATGATGTGTATGTGTCGTTTTTTATTTATTTTTTTAAGGTTTACTCAGTAGCTCGTTGAATATCTGGGAGATTTCTTCACACACATTGGGACTTAAGTTAAATGCTCGCCCTTTTTTTAACTGGCATCCAAACTTAATATTTTTCATTTTTAATGAAGTTCTTGGTCCTGGAGGATGATAAAATATGACGTGAACATCTTGGTTTTGGTTATCAACAATGTCGACTTCTGCAATCCACCACTGACCATCATAGACACAAGCCACTCTGTCTTTATTCAGAATTGTCAGTGCCATAGCTATGCCAGTTTGGTAGAGTACACTGTCTGGAGATGTTGATGTTAGCTGACACTTCAGCAGGTTGTCCGACTCTGGTATAAAACAATAAAAAGATCGAGTACCTTTATCTTTTGCAGGTGTTAAACCTTTCCTCCAAGACGTTGACGTACATTTCTGGGACTTTCTCTGACGTAACAAAAACATAAGTTTGATCTTTTACAGAATTCAAACATTTGTTGAGGAGTCAGAATCTCGTTTTTATATGCTCGCTGAAGACTTGCTTTTGTGACAGCTCGCTTTGTTGTACCACCGACACCGTCACATGCATTCTTTAAATGGCATGATGCAAAAAAAATGCCGCTCTACATTCATACCAAAGTCTTCTTGGTGGTAGCATATCGTCAGCTTAGTTCGCAAAATGCGCAACTCCACATTTAGGTAAAAATTCAATTTTGATGTTATTCGATTTACAGAAAATAAACGCATCTGATAGATTAATTCGTATCTCCGAAATTGCAATGATTTTGTTAATAATCGGATAGTAGAAAACCTTTAATTCCATCCCTACCAATTTCGTGATAGCAGAGTGCGCAACTCCAGTAGTTTCTGGGTTTATGTTGAATACTTCACACGTGCTCTTCATATTTACGGAATAATTAAAACAATTTAAGTGATTTCTTGCATAAATAAGCTATTACTGGGTAAGTAACACTTTTAGTTATTTAATACTCTTGTTTTTATCTAAAAGTACATTTAAACTAATGTGATATTTCGTCAACTTTATTAGTATTGAGATAGGCGGTTTTCTTATGGTCAAAACATTCTCAGTATAGGAGATACGCATTTTTCCACATGTTAACAATAGACCTTTTTTTATAGAAAATGTCCCGTCGAATAGATAAAATATTCAAGGCATTGGACAATACTAGGAATATTATCAATATAAAGAACAGTGCAGATAGTAATTCATCACTGACTAAATCAACAATGTTCCATCAACTGGATTGTAATAATATTGATGCAACTGCTACGATTATACAAGATGCAGAAATTATATTCGTAGATAGTAAAGGTAATTGGTATTAACATTACGCCTTGTTAAAACAACACATTGTAGCGACAAGACGTTAAACCTTAAAACTGTCAGACTAGGGCGCAAAACTTTTATTCTTAACTATCCTCCAGAGTTCCATTTTTTAAATAAAATTACGACACAAACGTTTTAACGGTCAAATCAATGAGGACCTGTCAGGCCATGAAACTCGAGAGGATGGTTAAGAAAAAACATGACACGTTCGGTTAGTTCTCGTTCGCGTCTGCGCAGTTTTGACTATCCTCCTTGTCCATAAGTCAAAACCTACTATGTTGACTTCCACCTTTTTATCACATTCAAAATAATATGATTTAGTTTATTTAATTTTGTTTTACTTATCTTTTTTTTTTTAAGGACGGCTAGATGACGACCTCAAAGATATCTGTCAAACATTAGTAAATCCGTTTTCTTGTACAGCCAGTGAAGTATCTCCAGTTACTTTTGAACTTATTGATGGTTGTAGTATAGAAGGAAGTAGTAAAAACATGAACACAGGCAATGACGACAACAACGAAATATTCGACAGCAATGCAGAAACCGGTTATCAAGACATGAGCGAAATAGTAGATAGCAGCAATACACAAACTGATCCCGATTTCCAACCAACCCCAGAAGATTTTGAGAAGTCTGATTCGTCTGAAGCCGGCTCCAGTTTTACACAATGATAAATTAAATGCAGATGATCTTCTAGATGAAAGCCCAAAAGGAAACGGTCTATAAAATATGAAATAAACAAAATAAATGGCAAAAGAACAAAAATACTTTAAAAAGAAAAAAGGGAGAGTCTTATCAAGAAAAGAAAAAGAAGAATGGAAAGTGGAAGTACGACATTTTGAAAGAACCAAGACTCATGAAAGAAAGTTGCAATTGCAAGTTAAGTCGAAATAAAAAATCCGCCCTGATGTGCACTAAAATTAATGAAGATGAGAGAAGAAAAATTTTTGAAGAGTTTTGGCAATCTACATGGTCTGAAAAGAAGATGTTTGTTAGAAACCATGTTTGTGTGCAGGTAACGTCTAGAAAACGAGGCGTGAATGAAGTGTCAAAAAGAACTTATTCCAACATGTTTTATTTAGGTTTTCCCAGAGTTAGAACTTGTAAAACTATGTTTCTTAACACACTGGGTGTGAAAGAGTGGGTTATTAAAAAAATGGGCCAAGAGCGGAATAGAAGAGAATACTGTGACTCTGCAAAATCCTGTTCTGAATTCTGGTGTCAATAACAATGGTGTGAAGCAGCTTGCAAGATTCTTCGAATCTTTACCAAAAATGGAGTCGCATTATTGTCGAGTTTCAACCTCAAAACTTTACCTAGAGCCAATGTGGACTAGCAAGAGTAAATTGTACAAATGATATACGTCCGATTTTTGCAAAAATAAAAACCAAAACCTGTATCAATAGCTACTTTTCACAAAGAATTTGAAAAATAAACTTTCTCTTTATAGACCGAAAAAGGATCTATGTGATATTTGCGTATCATTTCAAACAGGAAATATTACGGAAGATGTTTATAATGCCCGTATTAAATTCAAAACGGAAGCAAGAACGGAAAAATGAAGATAAACAATCACAGAATGATGTATTTACCATGGATCTTCAATCGGTTCTGCTTTGTCCGAACTCCAACGTCTTCAATTTATTATAAAACAAAGCTATTGTGCATAATTTCGCTTTATATGATATTAAACGCCAGCAAGGCTTCTGCTATTTATGGAATGAGTCTGAAGGTGGGCTAACGAGTAACGAGTTTACTATCTATATTAATATGTTATGTCGTTAGTGTGAACGCACACCTACTCTCGATTCATTTTCAAATCTATACGAAAATCAACCTTTTTTCAAATTCGTCTCACATTAGAACGGCTTAAGATATTTTCGTTTCGAAAAAGTTTCGAGTTTACGAAAGATGTGTCTTTATTTTCGATTTAGTTTTTTTGTACGAGGGTATCTTCGAGGTTAAAAAAATTTTAAAAATAGTCAAAAATTTCAAACAAATTGAGCCGTAAGTTGACCATAACTCTTTATTTACGGACCGATTTTCAAAATTCAAAAGCATCATACGCGGATAAAGAAATAAAATTTTTGGCCGTTTCAGTTTTGTTAGACCTCGCGTGTTTTCAAAAGTTATAAGCGAAAAACGTTTCCGACAAAATTTCATTCGAAAACTAAAACGGCCATAATTTCTAAATTATAACAGATAAAAAAATTATTTAAGAAAAACGTTCCTTTTATGACCCTATCACATAATGTTTAATAAAATTTATCATTTTTAAAAATTTTTTCAAGCAATTTTACATTGTTATACGAATACTGTAATTTTTATAACTCCGGAACCATATTACGTAAAAAACACTTATTAAAAATCTAAATATTCGTAATTTTGCAAATTTTTGAATGGTTTAACTGTAGAGAATTCAATCTCACCTAAATAAACTTTGTTGAATTACGTTAAAGCGGTCGAGCCAAAAATCTGGTTCTAAATATTTTTAATAAATATTTCTATTCGTACTACATCTATATCTTCTATATTAATATGTTATGTCGTTTGTGCGTCCTCACCTACTCACGATTCGTTGCGAGCGCACACCCGAATACTCGCGACTCATTTGTACGAATTCACGAGTACATACTCTGCATTCATATTGATTACTCAACTGATAAATGTTAATGTAAGTGCTAATCATTGTTCATGACTGTCTGCTGTTTAGAAGCTAATTCATTTTGTCTAGTAACTGTTAATTTTTTTGAAGCAACATGTAGCAACGCAATATTCAGAGGAAAGAAACACTGCCGAAATCAAATTATATTATGGAGTGAAGGTTGTGGATACAAAATAGGAACTCAAACCTCTCAAATGGTATATTCAACTTTGTTTTGGAAAGCGGTGTATCTGTGATCCAGAAGTATCTCCAAAAAAGGCCACACGCAGATGAAGTGGACAGTGTACATTCCGTTATCGAGCGACAAAATTCGAAAACAAAAAATTAATATTCCAGCAGACTATGTGTATGTTTGTAAAACCGCTTGCCACAAAACCCGTATAAAGTGGAATACATTTCGCACGAGTACTTAAAAAAAATATGATCATTTACAGTTTTTAAATCAATAAGACCAGGAAAAATTGCCGGTGCACCTACAGTAAATGATCTTAAAGCGTTAAAAATATTCCAAAGATGGTATTTTTTAAGCTTCGACATACTGAAGATTGGCAAATCTTACCGATACGTCTAAATATAAGTAGTGTAGTACCCGTTAAATCTGATGACATTCCCCAGCTCCACAAGAACAGACTTAAAATAAAAGCGAAAAGTTTCGGCATCTTCAGCAATTAAAATTATCGATAGAACGTGACTATCAATGATTTTTATGATCAGCTACCTCATGAATAAATGATTTTTGTGTTGTCCCTAATTATTTGTTTTAACAATAATCTTGTGTTTTGCTGATTTCAATTAGAATTAAATTTTGATTTTGAATAAAGTTTTAATAACTGACCTTAGTTTCATTTAAATGTCTAACTACTTTTTAAAAAACCGCGTATCTCCAAATTTTGTATCAATCTTTGATAAGAATAATGCGTTAACTCTTTTTTAATATTAACTCAAATACATAAAAATTCAAAGTGCATCTATCAAATTATTTGCATTTTTCTTGTGCAAAACAGGTAAGATTCCCTGTTCTTGTACTAATTGCCTTGTTATTTTAATATAGGTTCTGGATACTTTGAATTCATTACTTATTTTTTGCCCTACTACAAGAATTTTTTCACATTTATTTTTTAGGTTTTCAATCAAATCTTCATATTCTGTTGGCAAATTTCGTGAACTAGTTCCTGGGTTTAAACTAATTTCCTTTTAAAAGGAGATTTCTAAATTTCTTTTAATTGAAGTTGAAACTTTCTCAATTGTGGCTTTCAAAGCAGACGCCCTCTGCTCTTCATTTAATTTCCTAATTTTACTTGCAGGAGATACGCCAAGGATTTTACAAGCTGAGTCTACTTTTGTTATTATTTCTTCTAAATTACAAAATACAGAACTATCATTAGTCCCATCTTTGTTAGTCACAAATACCTTTGTATAACAGGTTAAACATAATGATTTTCCTGGTATTAGGTTAATGACAGAATTTTCATTTTTAGAGTATTGATCTAGAGTTATTTCTCTCAGTGCTTTAGTTATAGGCTTCTTGTGTTTCCTTAAAAGGTCCAAACAAGATTGTCCATAGAGGTGATGAAATTTTTTTAAGTATTTTACTTCATGGTACTTACAGTTTGATTTCACATCTGGGTGAACTCTTAAACAAAACAACACTTTTTCTTCTTCACTGTAATTTTCAATCACTGTAATTTCTTTAGAAAACACCCCATAAACACTTTTATGACATACTTCATTAGTAAAAATGCCACTTGAACACTGACGCTCCATTTAACAAAATAATACAACTGCTCACTGTAAAAGCTCATGGCCAACTAAGTGGGAGAGAACAGATTGAGTAAAGGGGGAAACAAGATAGCTAGCTGACAGACTTGCAGCACATTTCTGTGCTTGCAGTGTTTGACTAGATAACTCACTGACATGTTGAGACTCGCGGTGTATTGTCTGTCAGTGAGCCTGTACAGACTTACACATGCTGCCAAACAGCCTCTTTAAGGCCTAAATATTGTTTACACAAATTGAATGTATTTAGATCTTAAGTTGAAAATATTTATCCACATTAGACTGGATGTATTCGAACCCCAATTTGTGATTTTTTAAACTAACTTCCAATTTAATCTTAAATTTTAAATTTATATTTAAATTTAATAATATAAAAATAATAAATTTAAAATTTTAAAAATTTTTAAATGTTCCCAAAAAAAAATATTGCAGGTCAAAACTGAAAAATTTTTCAAAATCAGTTTTTTAAAAGCCTGTAACTTTTTAAGGAGTAACTTCTCACCACTGAAACTTTATAAACAATTACACAACTATGAAATGTAAAAGTACAAAAATATTAGGATACGAAACTGTCCCTTCTTAGAAAATTTATTGATTGAACATTCAGATTTTTTAAATTTTAAAACAAAAACTTGAGTACTGAAGAAATCTGTAAAAAGAAATGAAGCCATGATGAATTTATAGACCAAAATGTACTGAATTTAATGCTATTTGATAGGCCTAGAGCAACCCATTGCTGAGATATTCCAAAAACCGCATATGGTTACAAACACGAAAACCACGATCAGAATGCAACAAAATGGCCGCCATTTAAAAACGGTAATCCAAAAAAATTTCAAAAATTTTTTAAGCTCACTACATGCTAAGGAACAAACCCAGCAAGTATCAAATTTTTCTGAGATGGTCAAGTAATCATTTATTTTTATATTGGACCACTTGGCCTGGATTGACCCATATGTCAATATGTAGATAAAATTTCATAAAAAACTTTTGTATTAATCATTTTCGTAAAAAATGAATTCTCTCTCTCTCTCTGTATAAAAGAAATTGACTATTCACTAATTTATTGAGATTATGGAGAAACCATCGTGGGTACAAATTGGTGCTTAATTCAAGGTATTTAATTGTGTTTGAAATTTGATTCTGACTAGTGGGGTACTAACTTTAGCCTGCTAGCACCCCCACTTTAAAAAATCAGTATTGCAGCAAATCTATTAGGGTAAATTTAAGTTTTTGGGTACAAATTAGTGCTAAATTGTCATCGTTTTTTTTTCAATTTGGATGGAGTGGGGGTGCCAACTCTACCGACTTATCCAATAGTACTCAACAAAAGAATAAAAAACTTTGAAATTGTCACATAAAGCAATAAAAAGTATTTAGAGTGTTTCAAGTGAAAGTATTACTACGTAACATTCAAAAGAGAAAGTAACAAATACCTTAATTAGATTATTAAAATATTTTGTACGAACAAAAAAACTTTTTAAAACCCAATTTCTTTTTAAATTTCATAAATTGATTGATAATTTTACAACTCATACATATTACAAAAAACTGTTAAAGAGAAAATACGTTCATAATTGTATGTTTAGTCTATAATCATTTTTCTTAATTTAGTCCAGACATAACATTATGTTTATAAAGAAAAACCTGACAATGAAATCATTTAAAAAAATTTTAAAGGAGAGAGAATGTGATGTACACATACTATTACATATAAAACAAATACTTACAAACACAATCATAATACAGAAGGCAGCAAAATATGAACTTCGAGCCATCCACATACTAACAAATCGATAATGTTCCCCCGTCACTACATTTCTAAAAAGTATTACATTAAATCGCAAAACAACATAAATTAAAATGAAATCACCTTAAATACCCTTTATTGTCTTCTTTTTCAGCTAACGCCTTAATTGAAGCCATTAATAAATCGTCGAAACCAAGAAATTCCTCCAAAACAAAACGACTAAAGGAATCACCAAAACAAGCATCACTGCCCGGATCTAATGTAACAATTTGAACCGGTATGCCTAATCTGGCTCTTGTAGAAGGACTTAAACGAAGAAAACCATATTCTAAAGAATACTCCACTATGTATTCATCTTCGGGCCAAGCTAAAATGACTAAATTAATAGCAGTTCTAAAATTAGACAATAATCACTCACCAACTTTTGACAGTTTCTCCTTTTTATCGGGAGACTGTTGCAAATCTTGTTCATTAAATAAATTAGATGTTAAGTAAGTTTCATTATTATATTTGGTATTTGTTTCTATTTCAGAATTTAATGAGTTAACTTCTTCGATGCTTTTCCATGCTGTGGTAGTTACTACTACATCTTCTGAAGCATTTTCTGTAGAGCTCGGTAAAAATTGGAACATATTAATGTCTTCCAGCAACTGAGATTGATTAGAATAAGCTTCGTCGAGAGGTTCCGTTTCTTTGTTTTCTACAGAAGAAGGTTCAATGTGCACAATGCCTTCTCTAACCACAAATCCTAACATACTAGTAAAATCCTCTTCTTTATCGTGTTTTAATTTTTGTTCTTTAGCATAACTTTTTTCTATACTATAATCTTGGCCAGGGTTACGTACAATTTCGACCCTTAGAATACCATCCCTCGGCCAGGAGTTCTTAATATGATCTAAGCAAGTCACAGGTGCTTTGGTAAATGCCATATGTATATAAACTAGTACAAAAAATGCACCTATCGCTTTCAACAAAATCATAAATTCTATAACACGCCGTACAGGTTTAGGAACTGTTCGTGCATAAGCTAAAGCCGTACGAAAAAATAAAGTGTGAAATAAGCGATCCCTTACGTTAAATAAAGGATTCTGATTGTTATTACTTCGAATACGGTTGGTATTAATGAGAGGTCCTATGTTAACGTAATTATTTTCAGGATTGACACCATCTGGAGGTGCAGCAATTTCGGGGTTATTTCCAGACATTATTGTTTTGTAAGCCTCTTATCTTCTATTCCTTATTGTCATTTTAAAAGTAGGACAACAGATTATAACATTCACAATTTTCTAGCCTAAACACTTGTTCACGAATTTGGCTATTTTTAAATTCGGACATTATATTTAAATTCGCATTTATTCGTAGCTTAAAAAATTGCTACTCACTTAACGTAATGCAAGTTTATAATTGTATTATAATTAAAGCATAAAAACATTGTTTGACAGCTGTCACGGTTTGGACTTAAAACTTAAAGTCATTTCGTGTGCAAACGAGATTTTAAACTAATCTCAATTTTTATCTTAAATTAGAGCGTAGTTTTGCATTTATTTAAAAATTAACTACGTAATTCCAAAATAAAATTAATTTAAATAACCTTAACAGTGAAGTGTCACTTTTCAATTTTATCGGCGGAATACCAACATAAAATTTTTTTTTCAACCAGTGACTGGAAACATTTAATTTCAGAAGTACTTAATCAAGTACATGGAAATTTAATTATGGGTTTGCTTTCAGAACATTATAGGGTACAATACTTTCGACACAAAGTCGAAACTACTTGGTTTTTGTACTAAAAACATATTTGTAATGCTGACACGCATCTACAAGTGTTTTATTACTCAAAAACGACGTAACTACATCCTAAAGTATTTGTTTCGTATACTGAATTTTGTCTTATCTACAAAAAATAATATGATTCCTACAAAGGTTTGTCCTATGTGTTACTACTAAGCGAATTTGTACTATCTCGTGAGAAAAGACTACAAAGCAGAATGTCCTATCTGAGAGACTGGACTTTTGAGTTTTGTAAAACTTCCAGATATCGGACAAAATTACAAAGCAGAAAGCCCTATCTGTCAGATAGGACATTTTAGCTAAGTAATTCTCTTCTTAGTAATTTGCGTTGGGACAAGCGCTTCCCAAATGACAGCTGCGACATAACCTACAAAATTGCCTTGACCAGTCAAATATCGATTTATGTATTCGCTGTTCAATACTACAATATTATTTATCAGTTGAGTGCACCAAATATTTATAATAAGTGTGTTATTGTCTCCGTTTCTTGAGCTATTACGTAAGTTTGGTTTCATTCAAGTTTACTTATTCTTACACCAAAACACTGACTTTTCATAGAGTCTAATTTTATTAGACGCACTTTTCATTTCTATGTTTTGTGCTCAGGCAACCTGAGAATTAAGAATGTAGGTATTTACTATTTGAAAACTGATGATAATAACAAATAATTTTTGTAATATGAGAATCCATTAATATTCAAAGTAAACCAATGTAGAGGCACTTATAAATTCACGAATATCATATTATACCCTTATTACAGTATCGAGAAATAATATTTGTAGTTTTGTATAAAGTTTGCTCTTCTCGAGCCCTTCTAGGTGGAGGTGAATGAAACAACAAACTCAATATGTTGTCAACGCCGACGTTTCGCCCCTATGCGTAGGGCTTTATCAAGGCTCATAACAAGAAGTTGACAACATATTGAGTTTGTTGTTTCATTCACCTCCACCTAGAAGGGCTCGAGAAGAGCATACTTTATACAAAAATTATAATTTTGGAGGAATACTCACCTGAATATTTGTAGTGTTTTTTAAAAGATTTTGATGCAAGTATAAATAACAAATATATGTAATTTTGTCTATACAACAAAAATTAAATAAGTACACAGAGTGTAAATGAATTTTCAGTAGTTCCACATTTTTTTAGTATCTAGGCAAACATACTACTCATCCATTTGCAATTATTTGAGTTTGGATCATTATCAAGAGATGTTTTTTATAGGATGGCTAGTGCAAGTAGCGACAGAAGCAATAAATTGGTTATGCTGGCTTTGAACAAAAGTTTCCAACAAAAATTGAAGGAATCAAAAGATGAAATCATTAAGAAACGCAGCAATCGCAAAGCTGATGTTCCCGATTATCATCCAAGCGATGATATTGATTTTTCAGAATCTCGAAACAAAAAATTGAAAGTGAGTCTTTTGAATAGCACCTTAAATAGACAAAGTTCTTGAGATGAACTCTGACTTTTTGATTTAAGATATTTCTTTAGAATCCGAAATCATTCCTGAACCACGCAAAATAACTTCACAAGTTCCCGACCACCATGTTACTTGCTTGAAAATATGAAAAGAACTAAAAAAACTGGAGTGTTTAAATCCAGTTTCCACTTAGTCCGCAGTTTGCTTGAAGACAATTACATAATCGGTTGATATTTGTGTGAAAGAATATGAAAAAAACTTCACTAAGAAGGGATTACTAAGAAAAGACATTCAAGTAGATAAAGCATCAAAATCAGGGAATTGAGGAAAATGCAACTCCAACACCTGTCCACTGAAGTGCGCAAAATCCATAAGAGCAACAAATGAATATAAATTCTCAGTATTGGAAACTTTTTAAAAAAGAACAACGCCTTTTCCTAAATGGTTCTATCAAGCATTTCAGCAAATCAAGAAGTACAATTACACCTCTTGTATCACGACGACAGAATACTTACAAATAGGTACTACTTAAAAAATCTCGATGGGAATGATATTGTTTGTAAAGCATTTTTCTTAGCTACACTCGGGTATAATAAGGACAACGATCGAATCTTGAAAACTGTAAGAGGTGAATCAAAGATAAACATCACTCCAGGTCGTAAAAAACGAGGACATCGACCAGCCTTGAATAAAATTAGAAGAAATCTAATTATATCACATATAAAAAGTTTTGGTCCTACAACGTCACACTATCAAAGAGAACATGCTCCTAAAACGCGTTTACCTGCCGTCCGATGTCAACACATTACTTCATTGTTTAATGACTTCAAAATTCGACACCCAGTAGACTACACTTGCAGTTACGAACTTAATCGTCAAGAGGTGAAAAACATGAATATTTCCTTTGCTCAGCTAGGAGGAGAAGAGTGTTTCGCGTGTTCTACATTTGAACGCCAGAGAAGAATATAAGAAAGACACAGGAAAGTCTGAAATATACAACAAAATTATTATTTCCGCTGACTTACAAAAAGTGATAATGCTACTTACTCTGTGCCGAAATATCCAAGGAAATAATTTTTATTCCGCGTATTATATGGCATTTAATGAAAGTTTTGTTCCGGTTGGAAAAGCAAAAACCAAAAAACCTTTAGCAGTTCTATGGCATGAAGGAGAGGCCAAACGTAACAAAGAGGATATTATTTCTGCTTTTCATGCATTTTTAGATAACTATATATTCTTTTTTTATTTACATAATAAATTGCAGTGAAATAACTCTTAAACAACTCACAATAAAATACTTTGAGCCTGGCCACTCCTTCATGTCAGCCGATCATTTTCATCAAAAAGTGGAAATGGCCATGAAAAAAATCAAAAAAATTTTTGGTTTTAAATATTTTGTATCCTGTGTCGCATCGGCCAATGGTGGTAAAACTGATTCTATGATTGGAATGATCTCAGTTCCAAGTTGAAATTAAAAAAAGGTTTTATTTTCAAAGACTTGGTGTTGGCGATTTTTGCAAGAAATAGCTTTGATTTTAAATACAAAGCCACGTTTGAACAAGAAGACTACAAAACTCTCGATTTCTTGAACAAAAAAAAACGATTAAAAATGGGATTCGAAAGTCTTCTGAAAGGAAACGTGACAGAGGAATAGATGAAACACGTAAACAGACATTAATATCAACTTTAAAACCAATCATCTTAGAGTACAATTTTGGAAAGACCTAAACGTGAATTGTGAGGCATCTGAAGATGTTCATTTTTAATAGTCAGTGTTGAGTTTTATACTTTTATTAAGACTGTAAGTAGAATGTAGTTTTTGTTCTTTAGCTGGTGTTCTTTTCTCGATTTCCATTGTACTTTGCTTCGAAAATAAATAAAAACTTTACTAATAATTATTGCCTTATGTGTCTCATTTTTCCAGATTCCTAAGAAAAAACGTCCTAACTATCAAAAGTCAAGGTTCCAGATAACTATAACATTTCATAAGAATATTTATTGACTTGTATTGTTAAAAGGTAACTTGTGACAGAATGTCATTCTTTTTGCACAATAATTACACAGAGGACAACATGTAAACAGAAAATCGTCCATATCTCGAAACTATCTTCAAGTCAGATAAAACATTTCAGCTTAACAGGGCAATACTATCAAAGAATATTAACTACAGTAAGTAAAATGTGTGTCTTGCGACATCTCGTGTAAACATTGACACGTATGAATAGTATAGACTAAGAAAAATGCCAACAGTTAACTGTAACGGCATGTGTGTGTTAAAGTGCAAAGCGCTATCTAAGCGATAGCTTTAATGCTTGTAACACACGTTGCCGATAAAGCCAAGATAAGTTGTACAGAAGTACACACGCAACAAAAGAACACCTGATGTAGCATTTCGCTCTTATTGTGAGCTCATCAGAGGTGTATACTTAAGTGCGGTATACGACTGTACAAGACGGCGGGTTCTTTTTTGTTGCGTGTGTACTTCTCTACAAGTTATCTTGGCTTTATCGGCAACGTGTGTACTAGCATTAAAGCTATCGCTTAGATAGCGCTTTGCACTTAACACACACATGCCGTTACAGTTAACTGTTGGCATTTTTCTTAATATTAACTACCTGCCCTACTATTTCATTTCATCAAACGCTTTCACCAGTTTACGATCATTTCCTATCAAATTATGATTATAATGACAATTCCATTAGTCAAATGGCAGAGAGTCACATTATAAAATAAATTCGTAATATATGCTCAATATGGTCATTAAACTCTCAGTGTGTTGAAAGTATTAGTAACAAAGACAACATATACAAATTCTACACAACATAAAATAATATACTTAATAACACTTTAATTATAAAATGTAATCAATACAATCAACATTATCAAAAATAACAAGCATTTATGAGCGAGCACAAACATCTTATGACATACATCCCCATACATATAGTATAACCCACAATAATTTTATGAGAATCGATATAAAAGTAGTTTTTAAAACTTAACATCTTTTACCTACTATAATTTAAGCAGGAGTAAGTTTGGCCAAAGGTTGTATCAAAGTAATTAAACCGGCAACAGATGAAATTACACCAAGTAATCCGATAGTACCTGGTGACAATTTTACGTGCCCTAAAGCGGTTAATGGTATAAACAAATCGCAAGAATTCTTAATAGTGTCAATAACTACATTCTGATGTGTATGTATGCAAGCAAGAACTTTTGTACTGCACCTAAAATAGTCTCTAATATTATGGCAACCATCTTTCGGTAATATTTTCTGTCTGTTAAACTTGAGCACTTGCAGAACTTCGTAGAAATCCCTAATCAAATTCATTGCAATTGAATATAACCAATATCTGTTACAAAATTTGCCCCATTTGTCTGTATTTACATGATACAGATCAGCTCTTCCAATCCATAAAATGTGATCGGCAAGTAAAAATAAAAAGTTATATAATTTGCTAAGAGTCAAAGTAATTCTTATTGTTAAATCAGGATGTTTAACAACCTTAAGTGCAGCATAAAGATTATCTATACAACGTCCAAATCTTAACACTAAAACAAGCACACAAGATTTGTGAAGAACACATCTTAATTAATAATTACGTTTCCTAAAGGAACTTAATTGATATTCCAGCCGCTTTAAGTTGTGCACCCCATTTTTGTTGTATTGGTCCAAACGGTGCCACAGAAACCGAGACAAATATTGCAGTAATCTTGCAATCCTGTCTCTACCAGCAGTTTGATTATTTAAGTTAATAAAAGTGTCCATTTATTCGTGTTACTTAAACTTTGTAATTACAAATTATTACAATCAATGGTTCAAAGGCCGTTTTAATCATTTTAACATAACCAACTATTTTACACAACGTAAACATTCTAGGGATTTGGGATTAAAAACAGTTGGTTACTTGTAACCCATTTTAGAGGTTATGTTTATGTGGTAAAATGTTGATTCCATTGACAATGGATATCGACCAAGAAAGGGACGTTAAACCTGTAATTACACCCAATCCGAACAATAATCCAGTTATTAACGTATCACCAGAAGCACATCCGCCACCTCCAAAAAAGTGGTCGCCAGGTACATGGCAAGATGGACATCGAAAAAGCGCGTTTCAGCCATATAAACAAAACTTGGGCACAGTCCTAACTAACTTGCAACGGGGAAATACACAAGCCGAAACTCCTATACCTCAAGAAGCCGACATTAATTTTCACACACGAGCTGGACAAGGAGAAATTACTGAAGCAGATATTAAAAGTGAAAGTTCTGTTGATGTTCTAGATAATGATGGTTTGAGTGCATTGCATTGGGCGTGTGCTTATGGTCAAATTACAACGACACAATTGTTAATTAATTGTGGGGCTGAAATTGACCTGAAGGGTCCCGAAGGAGAAACACCTTTGTTACTTGCTTCAAGTGGTGGGCATCATGAAGTAGTACGATTGTTGCTTAATGAAGAGGCAAACGTAAATCACATAGATGATGTAAGTATTTGCAACATTAAAAGACAGCAAATGTATTCGAAAATTATTCTTTCAGGTAGGAAATACGGCACTTATGTACGCTGCAAGGGGGAATCATCCTCACTGCTGTAATGAATTGTTATTCAGAGGTGCAGATACAACTATTGTCAACCACAGCAATGATACAGCGTACAGTATTGCATTTGATTTTAACAGTACCTTAGGTAGGAACAATTTTTATATTGAATCAAATTTTAATATTGTTCTTACAGCGCAAGCCGTAATTGAAAATTATCTTCTGACTTTATTGGGCTCTACGTAATTTTATTTACTTAATCGTTTAGTTAATCAATTTCAATGTTGGTTAATTGTCACAGGAAGCTAGAAGAGCAGTATAGAACTTTGACACTTTTGACAGAAGTCGACAAAATGTTCATCCATCAGATGGGAATGGCACAAGCATGATTTTGCATTGTTGTTAATAATTTTTTGCGTATATTATTCTTTATAGCAAACATTGCGATATCTGTAATAAGTAAAAATTAATTTAATTGAAAATAATTTTAATCTCAGCTCGATCTATATGTGATTTATTTTAAGTACTAATGTAACATAATGATCAATGTCGATTTCAATATATTTATTAATAAAAATATTTGTAATATTAGAAAGTTCAGTTTATATTCAGAATATATAAAACGCATAACGTGTACATCCATAATTTCACAATATTTAACAATAACATCGTGTTCCATGAAATAGAGAGGTTTTATTAGAAAAGGAATGAACACGTTTTTTAAGGACCAGTTTCATTTTTTAGAATACAATTGTGACAACAATTATTGCCTAGGAAAGAAAGACATTAGACAGTGTGTCCTATACGAGAATGGCAGAGCGTTGGAATCTTGGAGAGGCAAGAGTCACAATGTTTCCACATTTTCATTACGACGTTCTTAAATAAAAAAATCATCGATTTGGCCAACATTGTAACTGCTATTCTTGACGCCCTGTGTACAAATAAACTAATTCGGGTAATTCAAATGCTGTACTACAAAATCCATCATTGATAATAATTTAGTTGCATTAATAATTCGTCGCAATTAACTATGTAAATAATTATCAATGTACTACGGTACGTCGGAGCTCTTTAACGTTACGTTGGTTGCCGAAGCAGGAGGGTGAAATGACACGACCCATGCTGATGAAATTCTATGCTCTCTGATAGTTCGAAATTATTTAACCCTGCATCACTCGCGCTATGATTATTCGACTATGGCGTTACCCCCACTTCTAGCTGACTTTGTAACCGTCTTTAACAATATGCTTTAGTGCGTGCGTGATTTAGTACATATTTGTATTATACATCTGTTTGTTGTCAATTCCTTGCAAGTCAATGTGAGAGTTTCTCTCATCACGCGAGTTTTAGCGTAGCATACAATTTATTTGATTGAAATAAATAATATTGGTAAGAAAATTAGTTTTTGAGTTATACACTTGGTACTACAGCAGTGATATTTTTTAGATTGTAAACAATGAGTAGGGCCGAAAATTAGTAGAATTAGCGAATATTCTAAATAAAGAGAAGGAAAGAGGAGAAATGTTAGCTAATATACCATAGACAGGACAAGAAGTACCTCAAGATGAAGAAGTTATGGAAGACAATAGACGAGACGACATCGAAAGTGATGCTCCCAGTGAACATAGCGAACACTATACGGATTCCGAACAATCTGATGCAGAAATTGAACATTCTGTTCATGAGATTGACGGTAATATCGTATATAAATCTATACATCACTACACTGGTAAAGACAAAGTAACACATTGGATGGCTGATCCTCCCCGACCTAATGTACGAACATCTAGAAAAAATATTGTCAGTCATCTTCCTGGAGTCAAAAATATTGCAAAAAATTCAACTGTGGAAACATGTTGGAGGTTGTTTATTACAGAAGAAATTATTGAACAAATCGTGAAATTTACAAACATCTACCTAGCCAAAATACGAAGTAACTATTCGAGAGAAAGAGATTGCCAAGATACAGACACTACAGAAATATATGCTTTCATTGGACTTCTATATTTAGCAGGAGTACGGAAGGCTCAATATGTAAACACTAAAGAACTTTGGAGTGATTCGATATTTGCACCTGCTGGTTTCAAGTTGACAATGTCAAGAGAAAGGTTCCATCTGTTAGGAAGAGCAATACGATTTGACAATGTCAATGACAGAAACGATAGAAAGAAATTCGATAATTTAGCTCCCATTCGAGAAATATTTGAGCAATTTGTATCTAAATGTCAAGTGAACTACCAAGTTGGAGAGTACTGCACAGTGGACGAGATGTTAGAAAGCTTTAGAGGACGATGTAAATTTCGTCAATATATAGCAAATAAGCCGGCGAAATACGGCATCAAAATATATGTCCTGGTAGATTCCAGGATTTTTTACACCTGTAATATGGAGATATATGCAGGAAGGCAACCAGATTGACCTTTTCATCTTGACAACATATTTCATTGATGTCCTACTGGTGATTCCATCTTGTACCATATAGGCACAAGCAGTTTTCAAATATCACAATCAAAAATGATCAAAAAATCAATTTTTTCAAATGGCACTTTCTACTTTTTTTTACATCATTCAAGAGAAAGTTGATAATTTCCTGTACCCAATTCCTCTCGAAAAACATAAGATGCCATTTGAAAAAATTGACTTTTTGTTAATTTTTGGTTGTGATATTTGAAAATTGCCTGTGCCCATATGCTACAAGATGGAATCACCAGTAGGACATCAAGAGTAAGCCTGGATTGGAAGCCAATGCTCCAAAACTTTAATTTTATCATCTCAACTGATTTGCGAGATACAATTTTTTTCGTTCAGTATTATAAAGACCATTTTTTTAAAAAAAAGTGACATATGTCAAAAACGGTCAAGGATAAGATAATTTATGTTATATAAACTCAAAATTATATGGCAAATTGTCCCATGTAAAAAGAATTGTAAGTTTTTATTTAAAATAAGAAAGTTGATAGCAATTTGTGGCACACCCTGTACAACTAAAGGTCTGAAAATATTTTATATAGAACGACAATGATCAATTATGACCGCGTACCAAATTTCAAGTTTCTGATTTATCTGAAAGCTAAAAACTTTTAATGCACGCTCTACGCAAATCACCCTGTATAGATACGAAATTGTATAATTACATTTAAAAAAAATTCAAAAATGTCTTTCCTGTAAAACTAAATAAGCTTTAATCTTTGAATAAGGATTTTCTTTTGTGTAATTCATCTTATATATCACTCTTTGAAGTAAGTAGTGTTTATTACATTTTTTTGTTGATTTTATGATCATATTTTATTCGTTCAATAATTTTAAAGTGCAAAATTTAAGTAAAAGTTGTAGAAATTGTTCGAAAATTATAATATACAACAACCTTTCTTTGATATTTTAATTTATATACAGTGAGGTTTTTTACAACTGAAGATTATAACTATTTTGCCATTGCTTGACATTAACTTTTAAATTTGAACATAGGAATATGGTCATAAATTTTAATAAGCAGGCTTGCCATATTGGTCAATAACTAAATACATTAAAATTTTGACAAAATCATGTTTTATTGCAAACAAGTATTTACCACAAAAAGGTAAAATTGTAATTATTTATTCGTGTACATGGTGGTTTAATTATCATATTAGAATACGTACACCAAAAAGATAATTGTAAATTGTGGAACAAGTTCAATAACAAAAAACTCATACATTGCATATAAAAATCAAAAAATTTACTTTCACTTTTGCATTTATTTTAGGGGTCGAATATTGTCTTTATGCAGAATACTAATTTTTTTAATATTTACTTTATTTTCTATTACTATCCTCGATCCAGGGTTCTGCAATGGCAAGATAATAAAATAAATATTTCTGGGATGGTAAGCATGATTTTTTCAATTACAATTTTATTAGTTTTGGTTACTGGTAGGCATGCATAGTAGGGTTCTATACCAAAAGATTATTTATATGGGTATCAGAAATGTATTTTGTATTATAAAGGGCGTTCCAACGAAAACTTGACCCCTCCTGTAAGTAAGAAACGGACGTGTGATCGAAAATTTCAAAGAACACGTCAGTTTTTATTTCTAGGGGGACTAATTCTGATATGAAAATCATACCCGAAACTTCACCCCTTGCAATCAGCAACTACTCCCCATATTTTTTCAATAGCATGGGGGTCGAGTAATACATCATTTGAAAGGTCCTTTGTCCCTCTATTACCTCTGTAATTTTTTCAAAATTGGTTCATTCGTTATTGAAAAATTAAATGTTGAACGTTTTATTTAAGAAAAACAGAAAATTCGCTGTCATTTATTTTATTGAGGAAATCAACAAAAAAATAGTGTCAATGGAAACAAAAACAACGGATAAATTGTTCAAAATAAACTTCACTTACTTCCATACAATAATACAGTCTACTTTCGAAAGCGTTCCTTACATTATTTAAGATGTCCGGAGTTAGTTTTTCTGCACTGGTAGTTTTGTTGAAGCTAGTTATCGCAGAACAAAAAGTAGATAGTTGGCCATTGTCACACTGACACGAATTGTTGTTTACTGTGTTCCAACATGGTTTATTCTACTGAAGAAAGAATAGAAATTGTCGCAACCTATTATCAAAATGATGAATGTGCTAAAGCTGCTGTAAGGATTTTAATACGAATCATCCAGACCACAACGTAAGCCATCAATACGTTAAACAGTTAATGGATAAATTTCGAACTTCAGGTTCTGTTCACAACAGAAAACATGAAGTATTCCGTCCTGTCAGAAATGAGGAGTTGAAGTTGCAGTTTTAGGACATGTACAAATGGATAATCGACAATCTATCAGACAACTAGCTAGAGCGTCTGGTGTATCAGCTCCTAGTGTTTTCCGGATTTTAAAGCCTACAAATTCCACCCTTTCAAAATAATGCTAGTTCAGGAATTGAACGAAGATGATCCTGATCGTCAACTTTAGTTTTGTGAGAAGTTCAGCGAGAAATTGATCAATAACCCAAACCTATTATACAATACATGTTTTCTCAGACGAAAGTACTTTCATGTTGAATGGTGAAGTAAATAGACATAATTGTCGTTACTAGAGCGATGTGAATCCTCATTTGGCGATGGAAACACATTCACAAACTCCAAAAATTGAATGTTGGGGCCGGCATTCTTGGTAATCATATTGTTGGATCATTCTTCATTGACGGTAATATCAATGGAGACACATACTTAAATCTATTAGAAGAATGTGTAGATCTTATGATTACACAAATTTTAGAAAATGATGACAATTTGTTAGAAAATGAAATAACATTCAAGCAGGATGGTGCATCCCCACATTTCGATGTTCGGGTAAGACAGTTTTTGGACAAACGCTTTCCAATGCGTTGGATCGGCAGAAGGGGTCCAGTGGAGTTGCCAGCACCAATGGACTTCTTTCTATGAGGACACCTGAAGTCGAAAGTTTGCTCTTCTAAGCCTACAAATCTAGAAAAGCTGCGACAGAGAATTGTACGGGAATGCCGATTGCTGACTCCGGACATCTTGAATAACGCTTTCGAAAGTAGACTGTATTATTGTATGGAAGTAAGTGAAGCTCATTTTAAACAATTTATCCGTTGATTTTGTTTCCATTGATATTATTTTTTGTTGAGTTCCTCAATAAAATAAACGACAGCGAATTTTCTGTTTTTCTTAAATAAATTGTTCAACATTTAGTTTCTCAATAACGAATAAACCAATTTTGAAAAAAATCACAGAGGTAACAGAGGGACAACATACCTTTCAAATGATTTATCACTCGACCCCCATGCCATTGAAAAAAATATGGGGGGCAATTGTTGACCGCAAGGGGGTGAAGTTTTGGGTATGATTTTCATATCAGAATTAGTCCTCCTAGAAATAAAATTTGACGTGTTCTTTGAAATTTTTGATCACACGTCCGTTTCTGACTTACAGAGTGGGTCAAGTTTTCGTTGGAACGCTCTGTATGTACAAAAAGCGAAATGCAGGTACTACTCCAAAAGAACACATCTGCCATAAAAACTTGGACAGGTTTGGCAAAATCTATGAAAGCAGTCATAAATGTGGAAGGTTTTCAAAAAAGTATGCAAATGTAATAACAAACAAAACAAAAATTAATATGATTTAAATTTTTTTTCTCAAGGTGACGGAGACAGTAGTTTAGTAGCTGAGAACCATTCGTTCTTATGGTGTTAATGAGCCTATTGAAAAAGTTGAATGCACCAATCATGTATGCAGGAACTTTAACAATAAGTTAAAGAACTTATCACTGAAAAAGAGCATTCTTTAGTAAATAGAAATTTACTTAAAAAATCTAGAAAGGTTTCGTATTGCGGTTTATTGTGCTATCAAAAAAACAGGACCACAGAGTACATTACCCCTTCTAGAAAGAACAAAAGCTCTTGTTGAAGACTTTTTAAATACACCACACCACATATTTGGAGATCACAGAAATTGCATCAATACATCTACTCGTTCTCAAGAACGGGAAAATGAAGAAAATAATTGTTTAGTATTGAAAAATGGTGGTTTGTGGGATGAAATCTTGAAATTAGTTTGTTATATTTTAATTAAAAATGCAGACACTCTAATATATAATGTAACAAATAACCATGCAGATTAGAGATACCAAATGATTTAGATCCAAATGAAATGACTTCGAAAACTAAACAATTTTTGGAAGAATTAGATAATTCCGATGTTGAATTAAGCACAACTCAACAAAGGCACAACGTACTGTGGCATACTGAACGTTTGAAAAGATTAACAGCATCAAATTTTGGAACTATTTGCAAAATGAGATATCAATTCAATAACCAATCGAAAAACAGTGCAGAATATTTTGTACTTCAAATTTACTGGCAGTAAAGCAACAAGGTGAGGCCAAATGCACGAAAATGATGCGCTAAAAGAAGTTGCCGATAAATTATCTTTTAAATATAGAGAGTGTGGATTATTCGTTTATGAACATTTTAAATATTTCAGGCCCCGCCCGATGCAGTAATAACAGATAGGGATGGAATCGTAGAAATTAAGTGTCCTTAACAGTGCAAGACATCTTACTCCATAAGAAGCAATAAGAAAAAAAATTATTAAATTTTGCACTATTTTAGATAACGATGAAATCATATTCAAATTTATACCTATAATTATTATTATCAGGTCCAAGGGCAATTAGAAATAACAAAACTTGTTGTATTTTTGTTATTTGAACACCACATGGATTGGCATTTGAAAGAATAGAGCGCGATTCTGATTACCTAATTTATGTAAATAATTAATATATACATTACTCGTAAAATTTTGGACGGCAGTTTTATTATTTCATAATCGCAATGATAATGTAGGTTTTTCTAAATAATATCCGGCAGATTATAAAACTTCGCAATTAGGTACCCACAGTGATGTAATCTAATACGCTCAGATGATAAAATTTTAATGACACCGATAGTTCTTAAATTTTGCATATTCCTAAATATCGTAAATATAGAATATACAAAACTTTAGTATGAACTTTTGCTGACATATTATTTACATTGTCCTATTAATTTGAGCGTATTTACTACGTTCCCTAGAAGATTCTTTATAATACGTCAATTTGCGTTTCCTCATATCGATCGTTAATAAATTCAGTACTGTCTTCAAAAGATGCAGGAACAGAAATAAAATAGATACTTTTAAAATAAACCGTGTAAATCTCCATTAACCGACACGTAACGACGAAGTTCTGTCGTTGCTAGACCACGTTGCGAACGAATGAAGTGGGGATAGACGATCGCCCAGACGTTATAAAATACTTAGAAAATTGTGCGAAAATGCTCTTGGGGTTTTAGATATTTTGGATTTAATTATTACTCCATCTTAATGCTATTTTGTAATCTGTTTTGTAAAACATGCAGCTACAGCACCACGTTCGTATTTTCTTTCTATTTGCTGTGTTAGTTATGTAAATGCTGTTCAAAGTTAAGCATTTATTGTGAGTTTTGAGATCTAATAACTATTTAAAAATAATAAATTAAGAAAAAGTCGAGCGCCACCTTCTAGATTCAAGTTTCTTATACACTATTACAAAATTTCAAGTTCAAAAGTTGTAAAATGGCTTTTCAAGGCTTAAAACGGCAAAGGTCTAAAAGTGGACTTTTTTGTATAGGTAAACGCCACTCTTAAACAGGCATTAAAACATAAAGATACAAATATCATTTAGTATAAAATTCATCTACTCAGATATCCCGACACTACAGTTCTATCTTGTAATATCGAATTTTCTCTAAAATTGATACGGATCACTTATTGTTTGTTAATGTTCAAAATCTATCATTTAACTAAATAAGGTCTTTTACAACAAAATGATGGCTACAACAAAAGCAGACGACAACGAAGGCAGGCTATTAGAAACGTAGTCTAAATCAAAACTTAATCATTTCTATTTCTATTTGCTCTAGCAACGTAAGTCCTTATTTGTCCTTTAGTGAAACAACGCATAACTTCTGTTCAACATGGGTTTATTGCAGGTAGATCTACAATTTCTAACTTGGCAGTATTTAAACAATCAATATCTGAAATTGTTGACTGCAGAGGTCAGGTTGATGTAATTTATACTGACTTTTGTAAGGCGTTTGATCGTATAGATCATTTTATCTTAGCGAATAAATTGCATTTACTTTATTTTCATCAATCATTAATTAATCTGATTATATCATATTTGAACGATCGTGAACAATTTGTCAGATATGGTAATTCTTCATCTGTATCATATAAAACTTCATCTGGTGTACCTCAAGGATCCATTTTAGGCCCTCTATTGTTCTCATTATTCATAAATGATCTTCCATCATACATTAACTCTATGAAACTTCTATTTGCTGACGATTTCAAATTTTATCTTGAGATTCGTTCGCCACATGACTGTCTGCTTCTTCAAGATTGTCTTGATTGTTTGTTGCGTTGGTGTGCTTCAAATAAACTTTCTTTAAACATAGAAAAATGTTCAATCGTTTCATTCTTTTTGAAGCAAAACATTGTCAATTACGGATATAACGTTGATGGAGTCTTGTTACAAAGAAAAAACACCATTAAGGATCTTGGAATTACTTTCAACTGCAATTTGGATTTTAGTCAGCATATTATAGACATTACAAATAGAGCCTTTAGAAACTATGGATTTATAGTCAGGAATTGTCATGGTTTTCAGAAAGACTGTTTAATTACATTATATAACTCTCTAGTACGATCTATATTAGAGTACGGGTCATTAATATGGTACCCACGGTATGAATGTCAGAAGACTTCTCTAGAGGCGGTACAACGAAAATTTTTGAAGTTTTATCATTTCTCGAAGATGGAGTTTATCCGCTGAGGAATTTTGAACACTCAACGCTATTGAGAAGACACAACTTTACGTCGCTACAAAATCGCAGGACTGTAATAGCTATCAAGTTTTTGTATAGTCTTCTTAATAACAGAGTAGACTGCCCATGGTTGCTATCGAGAATTAATTTCTTGGTACCGAGAATTAATGCACGACAAACTACCACCTTTTATATTAGCAGCCATAGAACGAATATACTAGCTAGTGCACCGATTTCAGTAATGTGCAACGCGTATAACAATATAACTGATCAAGTAGTCGACATTAATGTAGATAATATTATTATTATTTGTAATAGAATATGTTTCAGTTAGACATTTGGCAATTTAGTTTTAATTTTGATCTTAAATATTCTTGTTCCTATTAGTAATTCTCATTTTTCTTATTATTATTTTTTTTATATATTTATTTATTTTTTTCTGTAATTGGGGCAAACCCGTTGGAAAATAAAAAAAAAAAAATAAACATTATTATTATTTATACCATCTTACAATATAATAATAAAATTTTCTTTAAACCAGTTATTAAGCGCTAATTTTTCACAATTAAGGCAGCATGCGATTATTATACGTACTGCTGCACGGCGCAGAGACCTTAATCTTTCTGATCTAGAATTCGTTGTCAGAAATTCAAATTCTCATACACTGTGTCCACGGATGGGGTTTCCTATAGGTGAAAATTTTTTAAATTTTAGTTTTAGCGAAAAATGTCATTTTTGATAAAAAACCCCATAAGATAAAATAAAATTCATGTTTTTCATAATCTGTCTCATTTCATAGTTAGTTTTATGAAAATTGATGATTTGAATCGAGCAATAATTGATGCCGTAAATGAAATTACGTCAGAAATGCTACGGAACGCTTATAAAGAATTTAGAAAGAGAATTGAGAGATGTTTTGAAGTTGGAAGAGGATATATTAAATAGATGTTCTTTTGTTTACTGTTACTATTAGTTTTTCTTACATGATTACTCTGTATTGTTATTTTTGATAGTTACTATAATTCTTCGAATTTTATTTCATTTTATGGGGTTTTAGGACAAGCAAAACTTTTCATCAAGAACGACATTTTTTGTTAAAACTAAAATTAAAAGAATTTTCACCTATAGGATACCCTATCCGTGAATCAACTTTCTTCATAGTCAACATGCAATTTAATATGAGTTCAATTCTGCTTCTCAGCGTTCACCAGAGCTGAGATGGAATGTTGAATGAATTAATAAAGCAGTACCTATACAAAAACGAATAGATATGGGATGAAAATAGACGAACTTTTATGAGAAATAACTAAATATTCAGAATTCAATACTCGCGCTTGAAACTTGATAGAGTTTATACTGGACGATGAGAGTATAGACTTAGTGAAGCCTATCAACGCCACTAAAGAATTTTGCAGTAACTCCCAATCATAAATCACATATTATTTGAACCTTCGAGCATCACAGTGAATCTACTTCATTCTGATTTAAAGTACCCTCCCTGGGACAAGTTGCACTTTTACAAAAACGACGTTTTTATTGTTGATAGAATCGCTGAAAGTCTTCTGTTGCCGTGTTGTCGCTAACTTGTGGGCAGGTAGACAATAATTCGCCCGCTCACAAGTCGCTCGTTGTGCGTGGGTTTTGGTCCAAAGCTCGACACCGTGACAGAACATCGGCCTTTATTTACCCGATTGACCCCCTTTTGCGACTTCTTCCTGTTTCCAAAATGAAAATGGTGTTTCGAGAACGGCACTTGAAGAATGTGGAAGCCACCAAGGCAGCAACTATATGGCAACTGCGAACAGTCCCGCAACTCAGACTTTCAACTTTTACTTTTATACGTATTTTCCGGACGAACCTCGTATAAGATAACATAACGAACAACTGATACCTGGGATTTCCTAAACTTAAAATACTGAAATGGAGTATCTAATTGAAGTTCAAAAAATGCTTTAGTAATCAGTTAGGTCTCCTCTAGGATGAAACTAAAAATTTTCCAATTTTGATTATTGGCCAATTATTTATTTTATGTTTTGACATTCTTGGAAAACTTTTTGAGAAGAATCTTTAGAAAAACTCAGATTTTTAAAAATATGATTCTTAAAGATATGACATTAATATACCTATGTATTTAAATACAAATAGTAATTCGCCATAACTAAAAAAGTTATTATTGGACTTTCAGTTTATACAAAAAATTGCCGTTATTCAATAATAAATGTAAATAATTATTTTCCTCAGTTTCTAGATAAGAATATAATCTGATTAAAAACATACCTACTTTTAAAACGGATGAGATAATGATCGATCCGGTAATTCATTTTATTTAATAATGTTTTTTTTCTCAATATTTCCAAAACTATTAACAAAATATCAGGTTTTTGGCTACGGATGCGATTAGCGCGCGTCTTGGAATTTAAAGATAAAAGAGATATCGACAAAAAACAACAAAAAGTAGTATTGAGTTTTGTGTAAATTGGATTTACTTTATAATCTTATCTTGTGAAAATAATATCAATTTTTACAAGAAATAATTGAAAACATTTTTTTTTAATTCATCAAAGACCGTAAAACTCCTAATACTTTAATTATTTTTTACATTTAAGTGGGAGAATTATTTCAAATCAAGACAGTACTGCGTGTCGGAACGGTGTTAGAAAAATAGCGTTGTTATACATGTTGCTATAGATTGTATATTTTATTAGCTTTATTACATTTTCAATAAACTTTTCCATTACAAAACTTTCAAGAAACTACAGAACAAGCTAATCATTTTTAGTTGTTTGCATTTTTGGTGTCTGGACTTTGAATGGCCTATTTGACATATATGGAGAAAGTATGTTTGTGCCTGCATCTCGACTTAATTCTGTATGGTTCATTTAATGATATTATTTTGCGTAGGCATTTCGGTTTAAACCGAAAGTAACTTATACAGGGTGATTTATAATAGGTGTACAAAATAGGTCGTATTTGGTTTTTTAATTGAACTACATCAGATTTAAATTTTATTTCATTAGAAAGTAAAAGTTCAACTTTAAAAATAGATAACAAGAAAATACATGACTATGAAAGAAAAATATTATCTATAACAGTTGTTCAGAATGCCCCCCTTAAGCTCGAATGCGAGCATAACATCTGTGCACCATTGAGTCGTAAATCGGCGCTATTGCTGCACCATCTTGCCGAATTTCGTTAAACCCATTTGTTATTTGGTCAAGTAATTGTTCACGTATATTAATTTCAACACTATGAACCAGTTGCATCAAATGGTCCTAAAGAAAACAATTCAAAGGGTTCAGGTCGGGAGATCTCGGCGGCCAAGCAAGAAAACCTCCCCGACCAATCCATCGTTTAGGATAATGTTGATTCAACCATTCACGTACTTGTCTACCGTAGTGAGGTGGAGCGCCATCGTGTTGAAACCACATTTCTTGCCGAACAAGAAGAGGATTATGTTCAACCTTCTCGAAAAGCGTTTCATCAAGAAAAGTTAAATAGTGTTCTGCATTTTGTCTGTGTAGTAAAACTTCTAATTCAAGCAGTTCTCCGTTAAAGATGCCAACCCAAGTATTTACACTAAAACGGTGTTGAAATCGCGATTGTCTAACAACATGTGGGTTCTGGAAATCCCATAAATGGTAGTTATGAGTGCCATTAATGTCCTCTCTAGTAAATTGGGCCTCATCATAGTTAAAAATATTGGATCTTCGGCAATTTTTTGTAACAATCAAGTACAAAACTCTACACGTTGGCCGTAATCTTCCGGGCGTAATGCCTGGACACGTTGAATGTGGTAGGGGTGTAATTGAGGTGTGTTTAGCAAAATAAATAAAAATAAGCAGGAGACATAAAAAACAGCGTAGGTGACTATAGAACGGAGTATTTAAAAAGCTAATTCCACAGGTTTGTTTTATTCATGCAAACAAACATATTTTTCATGATATGAGCTTATGTGCTGTTTAGCTTTTCTGATAAGAAAGAAAAAACTAATGGACACATGTGATTTTTGGAGGAAATAAAATTCATGTTTTTTATTTATTTTTATTTCTCAAAAACAAACTGTCATAAGTAATGAAAAATTTAAATTAAATTATCACAGCCACCACTGTTATCATTTTGCTCAATATCCTTTGCTTCGTCCAGGGTACTGGAGGGGAGACCTTTAAGAATTTTTTGGTAATATATTTAGTTTTTATATGATTGAAGTAGAGGCAACAAAGACTTCAAATTTTCAACTTTAGTAGATGGAATGGGAGTTGGGCCAACGTATAGAGGTGTCAGGTTCACTGTCAAAAAAAGATTTGTTTTTGCCACTTTGCTGGTACGAAAAGGTCTACTATAACTGTCCTTTAAAAAAAGGATACCAGAAGCTTGTTTGGTAATCTTCATTATTCTGACGTTCTTAATGTTGATTGCAGGCTTAGGATTTTTATCCCACCCGGCTTGTATTTTTACTCTTTCCAGTCTCTTTTTTTTTCTCAATCAAGGCAAAGTCGGAATCGTTGGGTAAATATAAATGACCTCGCATGGGAAAACCATACTCCACAGAATCCACCATTTGTAGTAATCGAACCAATGTGTATAGAAAATGAACCATCACGTAGTTTTTATTTTGCCCTGGGCAACGATCACTAAATATTACTATGTTTCGATTGTGAATGTTGTTTTTCAAATAATGCAAAATCATTGAGGTTACGTCATTTGCTCCTTTTTTGGCTTCGCTTTCTAGGTAAGTATACATTTTGACCTCATTAGTGCCTAGATCGTGGATTCCAAAAACGTAATACCACAGTTGTCGAGAATAAAATACGGGATTTGAAGGTATGTGAGGAAGAAGAAGGTTTTGCATAAAGTCAAAGCTTATGCACATTATTTCACCTACTTGAGTTTTTACTTTATATTTTCGTTTCATCTCAAAAAATGCTTCTGCCTTTCAAAGATGTACTCTTTCTTCTGGCTCTAGATCCAAGCGATTTATACTCTGTGTAAATTTATCACAATCCACACAAGTGTCGGATCTTGGAATTGCAAATTTTATATTGAAATGTGTTCTAAAGACCTTCCAGTATGTTTTGTAGTTACGTTTATACGAAAACAAAGTGTGCATACTTTTAAGGGTAGAGTTTCCGGTAAGTACCGGCAATTAGAGTTTAGGAAATGTCTGAATATGAGCTTTAATAATGTCAGTTATACAGGGTGTCCAGAAATTATTCTGACAAACCAAGACCGGAGATTCCTCAGATAATTTTAAGACAATTTAACCCAATTCACCTAGACCGAAAATGCTTTATAAGGGAGCTAGAGCTCTTTGAAGATGGCGCCTTGTAAATAGTTTTTTTTAAATACCTCTAGAACGCTTCTACTTAGAAAAACAAAACTAGTATGCTTATTTAGCCTTCAGAGATGAATCAATTCCATTAATTGCGAATTTCTAGTACCGGTCATAGGCGTCAGTTTTGGGTAGGTCAACGGTTATTTTAACGCATAACTTTTTGTCTTTAACTTTTAAGCATTTGTGACACTAGAATATTAAATTTTCAGGTATTCTAGTACTAAAAGGTACTCTTACTTTAAGTCATTAGGATACACCGTTTTCTAGAAAAATGGATTTCAAAATTTTCGTTTTTCGTCATTAAAGTCCATATTTTTTGCACTAGTTGGCTTTGAACTGCCAACAAAAGTAAAACCTACGTTTTTCATTGTCAAATTGTTGTCAGTTCGCAAAGTTTATCTTTTAATTTTTACTTTACCAGGCGCCATCTTCAAAGAGCTCTAGCTCCCTTAGGAAGCATTTTCGGACTAGGTGAATTGGGTTAAATTGTCTTAAAATTATCTGAAGAATCTCCGGTTTTCGTTTGTCAGGAGAGTATCATGGACACTATTGTATATTCTGGATATTTATTAGGACTATTTTTATGAAAGCCTCTTTTGTCCATCGGTGATGCCCCTGCTTGGTAAGCACTTTATAGGTAAAATGAGCCTCATGTGCTTTATTAATCGCATTACATCCTGAACGCCTTCTTTGAATTTGGTTCATAGAAATCAGGCCAGCTAAATGTGAATCTTGGATATTTTTGTTACTCAAGTCGTTAAACTGTGCCAATATAACCTGCCTTTGCTCTTCACAAATTTTATAATACATACATTTCTGCAACTCCAAAATTAAGGAAAAATAGTGTAAATTTTACTTAATAGTTGAACAAACTGTTAAAAATGCTATACCTGCATGCTTCACCAGTTTTACGAGCTACAATCAGCCTTCCTTTGAGACTGATATGTTCTTTACCCTGAACTTTTAACTGTTTAATCAGACATTCTTTCTTAATCTTCTTTTCTTTTTCTTTGGCCACTCAGTACTCACTTCATGTTCATTTGCAATTGTTTCCACTATTTTCTAATTACAAAATTACAATTTACAACACATAGTAAATGTAGTACACGAAACAATAACAATACTATAACATAACCAAATTCCTTCCATTTTCAGCAAAAACCGCAAAATGAACTGAAGGACTTATGTCGTTTTTGCAGGAATCAACGATAGTTTAAAGGGTTAAAATTTCGGCGATATGCTGTTTTTGTAGGAATTCATTACATGTATCGACGAATATCAATTCCTGCACTCATTGCCGTCATAAACTTATTTTTGGTAAGTTGGGACTTATGCTGTTTTTGCCAAACTCAATTGTTCGCGATGTAGTGTTTGCCATACAAAGTTTTGAGATAGACGAAAATGCTCTGCGATGCGTCTAGTGCCCAGTAAGAGGTTGTCCAACACTGCATAATTTACATTTTCTTTGTTATTGACAATATCTTCTCTGGAGAGATAACCTCGATCATTACGTGGAACAAAATGAAACCCAGTTTCTTTGAGTCGTTCGAAAGTACGACCGAAAACTCTAGCACTCGGTTGACGTCTATTATGAAATCTTCGACGATACTCTCTAGACGCCTGAAGGCCGTTACCATTACAATACCCATACAGATATCTGCATATTCAAGCTATACTAAACTCACTCATTTTGACAACTATAAACTTAACTGTTTCACAAATTATGTTGTTTATTTCCATGAATAATAGATTTTAAACTTTAAAGATTATTTCTAAATAAAATTTAAATCTGATAAACAAAATACGACTTATCTTTATACATTTTTTTTCTTAAAATGACTTCCCGAACACGATATCAAAATTTTGTACACCTATTATAAATCACCCTGTATAATATCGTTCATCCTACTTTTTATGAAGGCTTTACTAAGTTAACACTTACAAGAAAATAACACATTATTAAATTTTAGTAGAAAAAAATTAAAATTTCCAAAATCAAATCTGGATTTTAACTGATTGTGTAGATCATATGCATATGTTCCCACTACCAATGCACTACCAAAAAAGTTCACTTAACTATCTTCTCGCCACAAAAAAAATCCAGAAATTGTTATCAGCACGACAGCCACCTATTCAAAATCAAAACAAAATGAATTTTAGAAGCAATTTTGAAAATCTGTTTTGATGCTCAAACAAAAAACTTAAAAGTATATCTTTAAGAGTGGTGCAAGGACTTTTGATTAAATCAAAAAATTGTACACCTTTGATCAAAGCAAGGTCAGAATTTTTTTTGTTTAAATTGCATTAATAAATACGTTTCTTTAAGATAGCAAATCGAAGCGATTAGATTATATAGTATGTATTTACTTGTTTGATAACACAAACGTGTGTCAAATACAGTCATCATTATACTTGAATCAATATCTTCAATTTAAAATAATTGTAATCGAGAGACGAACAATCAAAACTAAAACTCTTATGCAACCACCAGAAAGAAAGTCGATAATTCATCTATCCAGATTATTAATTTCATTGATGTCCGGTTCCATAAACGCCAGATAAATTCGTTGTTAAGTAACTGATAACGTTCTGATTGATTTAAATTTAAATTTTAAGTTGCCTGATGGGGTAACAAATTGTTAACAGCTTGTTAATTATTAATTACGATTTATGCAACCGAGCATTAATAAAATAAACAGTTCTTAGATAGTATAAAAAAAATTTATTATTTATTTTTATAAATAATAAACGCAGCTTAAGAATAGCTTGTTAAAAAACAGACTATTAATTAACATTAACATAAATTATGTTATTCATAACCATATCTTAAACGTAAGATATATATTTACTTAATAATTCAAAAAAGAGATAGAATATCTTCCTTGCGTTACTTGCAATATAAACAAATAGACTATATGGGTTTTCATTACCTGAATTGTTCCATGGATGTTCTTTAAATCTTCCATCGTAAGTTTGTTGATAAGTATTGGTAACTTTAAATTTTTATTTAGATGAATAATTAAGCGTTCATATAATCAATGACGTTCAACACCAACAACAGATACACATAGAAAATAAGATTTCTATGTATTTACCAAGTATGGGTGTCCCAGTGTAGAGTAGGAACAAATAATCATCCCAAATAAGTAAATGAATTAAATGATCAATCTTTTTAGTGTATTTATTGACTGTTTTTAATTGTAAACTGCAATTTTCTTATCGTTGTAGATTTTTATCGAGCGATTACCTAGTATTCATTCATTCATAACTTTGTAAAGTGGTTTAGTAGTAAAGAACAAATCGGAGGTGTAACAGTATTTTCAATTAATGTAACGATAACACCTTCGTATGTATAATAATGAATAGTGCTACGTGGAAAACAATTTTACAAACCTTAAAATGGGTTTTAAATACATTATTGCATCAATCCGTTGCCGTATTGGCTTGTTATATGATTTGGGTACCAATTGAAACTTATAAAAATTTACTATCGTGGCATGTTATTTTATGTACTTTAGGTGTGAGTAAAGATTTCACTTTACACAATTAAAAGTATATTTAGTGTTTTAATTATAATGTTTATTTTTTTAGATATTTCCATTAGCAACTGAAGCTTTTCTTCTATTTCATTCCAACAATGTTTGGAGCCAAGAGATTTCAAGAAAATCAAAGTATTGGATACACGCTGCTCTGCTTTCTACATCATTTGTATTTGAATTTAGTGGTGTAACAATAGTTGTATTGTCAAAAAATAATTCTACAAACCCAGGTCATTTTCAATCGACTCACGGAGTATTCGGTAATTTTTATTACATATAGAAGAAGACATAATTGATTTTTAATATTATTTGCAGGTTTACTTACATTCATTTTTCTCATTTTAATCATAATCTTAAAAATAATAACTATATCCACTAGAAAATATCAATCGTTGTCCTTTTTGATGTGGTCCAAGTTAGGGCACAACATTTTAGGACAAATTACTTACTTATTTTGTATTACTGCTTTGTGCACAGGAATCTATACAACATACTTTTCTGATCATACATCAATAGATTCGCGTGCTGTGGTAACAACTTTTACTATAATTATAGGCTTGTGTTCGTTAATTGGAGCATGGAAGTCGATTTATAAACAAATTCTTTCTATAAGGGCCTATGCTTAAATTTATTTTAGATGTAAATTTGTAATGCTGCTTCCGTTATAGATTACTTGAAGCATTCTATCAATTACTAATAATCTCATTCGATTAGATAAGCAATTGTAATTCGAGTATATTTACCTAGTTATTATTATTATTATTATTTATTACTATTATTATCCGTATTATTAAAGTTCGTAATAAGATAGTTTAAAAGAGAATTAGTGTTAAGAATGTCGGTTAGTTTTATTAATTTAAAGTAAATAGTAAAAAAAAGAAAAATTGTACTGTTGTATTAACTGTAAATAAGTAATCTAAGTATATAAGTGCAGCCGCACTGTTGATAATGAAATTGGACAAATGCAGTTATGTAGGTATCTTTCGATTTTTTAAAATAATTATACGTAATTTTATCCGATCATAAAAATTATATAAGCGTGAAGGAGAAATGTTTACCTGTTTTTAACTAAACAAAGACATATCTAAAGATCTTTCCATCTCTAATTTTTGTTTTTTTTTATTTTCTACTTGTAGAATTTTTATGTTCGGATAGAATTATGGCAGACCTGTATAAAAGGGAATTGAAAATTATAAAATTATAGACAATTTTGCAGATAAACAAAGATGTTCTTATAGCAAATGGAAATTGGTTTCCTTGTAATTTCTAAGCCCCAAATTACTCAAAACAGAGAACCTTCAAGTTTTTCATAAATAAAAAAATTTAAGTAGCATGTTTTAGATAATATATATTTTGTATTCTCGATTTTGATAAAAGTGAAGGACACATACCTATTTCACCCCAAAAACTATCTAACATTCACTAGGAAGTTGAAGGTCATGTTCAAATAGCCGAACTTGTAGAACTGAAACCGGTTTTTAAATTTTATTTTGGGTATCGCAATACACTGTAGTTTGTCAAAAAAATCCAATTTTTTTTTCACAATTCTATTATTTGTTTCAAATTGGTAGGTATCAGGGTATCTAGTATAGATATAGGTACCATTGTGAAAACAAAATTTGGGACTCCGTTGAAAGTTAAATGAGCATAACTACGTTAAATAAGTATTTTTTACTCAACGTTTAAACATTGGTAACCTAACCTTCGTGAACTATTTAGATTTAACCAAGAGTGAAAAATACTTATTTAACGTAGTTATACTCATTTAACTTTTAACAGTGTCCCAAATTTTTGTTTCTCAATAGTACATGAGGATGTTGGAAACCTGGAAGATACAAAATCGTTTAAATAAAAAAAAAGTTGAGTTATTAAGAATACACTTCACAATCAAAAATTATTTGCTAGAAGTACCGTCGTTCCCTAGATATTTGCAATTTTCATTTTAATTAATACCTTTAAAAAATGGTTAACTTACAGGAATGAAATTTTTTCCACGACCACTATGAAAACTTGGCATTTCGTACTCGTAAACCACTCAGCATATCTGAAACCTCTGGAGAGAATCATTTCGTTACTAGTAACGGTATATATATACCCGAATTAACTGAAAGTAGTTGCAAAAGCTGATTGGTTGCTCGTGTTGATTTGAAACCGGATATTTATTTATCTAACCTGAAAATCGGCCACAACGACGTCTACACTTCAAACAAAAAAGTAAACTTGATAATTATTGTTTATTAGTACAGTCATTTTACAAGTCTACAGGTGGGAAATCCAAACAAAATGAAAATCGGAATAGTCAATTCTTGTGGCAAATTTAACGCTGAACAACTTTTGTTTAAAACAATTTTTTCCGGGTTTGAAGGTTTTCTCGGACTATTTTTTTGATAAAACTTATAGACACTACATACTGGTCGTGGAAAAAGTATAGTGTATTTCTTGAGGATAAAATCATGTTTCATTGCTCGTGATTATCAGCGCTCGGGCTACCACCCTCGCGCAGCTAACACACTCGCATGAAAACTGTGATTTTCTCTTGGTGTAATACAATATACTAAGACATTTTATTTCTTTTGGACGCCATGTTGGATTTTTACACTTTTAATTTTTAGAAGCAATGTTCTTCAGTCTAGGTATGTACAACAACTTTATATTCTAATCAAGATAGAAATAAAAATAACAAAATTAAGGTTTCATGGTAACAGATCTTCCTATCTCTATTAAAATTCCAAAGATATCGCAACCAGAAAAAATATGTTATTGGGTAGAAGATATTGATGTACATCCCTATATACTTACATAATATATTTGAATACTATATTAATTTTTATTTAAAAATAGAAAAAAGTTGAAATAAATGTTGTAGAAAATTTAATTTCCAACAACTTTTATTTCAAAATAATTTTTGTTTGTATAATTATCAGCATTCGTGTTATTTATTAAATAAAAATTACATGGTCGTTTATTGTATATCTGCAATTAGGTATATTAGAAGCATCAATAGTATTTTAATATTCTAGAAATGAATAAGTTTTGTTTAATAAGTTGTAGTGTAAAGAATTCAAATAAGGAACAAGAGGTTAAAGTAAACTTGGGAAATGTTTGTTAAACTTATTATAAAAATTTTATAACAAGCACTTACTTGTTTTTAATTGCAAACATCTTCATTGGAAGGTCGTACAAAAACAACTAGACGTTCTTGATGTTTTTTTACTAATAAATATGTTAAAGCGTATTTGGTTATAATACTCCTTTACTTAAACTTAACCAATGTTACATTTGTAATAAAAAAATTATGAAGATAGTACCTAAACATATATTGCTACCGTTAATTGATAAAAATTATTTAATTTGGCAAGTGCGCAGTCGTACGCCGTCAGCGTATTCATATATACATTAGAGATTTGTAAAAATTCAAAATTGGATATAAAAAGTTACTTTACTTAATTTTGTACGCATGGCAGTGATTGAAAGCATAAGTATATAGTTAGAAAAATCTCGGGCACTCAACTTCCATAATAATTTATGAAGCTAAATGTTATATTAAATAATCAACAATCACAGACAACTAACAATGAGAGTATTCTACATGTGATGTACATAAAAATCATGCAGCATAGTATGTATGTACTTTAATATCATAAAAATCATTCATGCAGATCTCATAGACCGTTCAGTCAAATTTTAATATAATTATCTTACTCGAAGCAAGATAAATTATTACTTACAAGATGTTTTTGTATCAAAAGAAAACTACAAACTATCACTGGATATTTTCTTGGGAAGATTTTCTACAAGACATACAACAGTTGTCGGTATAATATTGATACTGGCATAGTCGTGCTTGTACCACTAAGTGACAATTTCGAATGTTATCCATGCAGTTATCTATAAATTCAAAATTCAGAATCTTAATAAAATGTAAATTATTCTTACTGTCTTGGGGTTCGTCCTGAGCGGGGACGTTCATTTGATCGTCTTTTTTCTCACAGCCACATGCACGTTTTATAATTGGATGATCTGAATCGCTACATAAATTGGATACCACTCCATTAGCATCCATGCATCTTACGTCGCGACGCTGGATTCCGGTAGGACAGTTTCCTTCGCAGATACTCCATTCACCCACAAACCATCTGGGTGAACACTGTCCGTGACATAACTTCTCACTTGACGGTTTTTCTTGAACGGAACACGTCATGTCGTTGGTTATGCGCGTTTGTCCTCTCACTTTCACCAAGCAAAAAACTTCTCTCGTTTGTTTTGACGTGGTGCCGCACGAATCTGAACACGGTCCCCACGGACCAACAAACCATTGTCCCACGCAATAACGATCACTAGAACACTGTCTTTCGGTTTCAGGTTTCCCCGAGTCACACGCAGACGAACCACAAAACGCAAGTCTTAACTGTGTTCCTGTACCGCAAGATTCCGAACAGTGAGACCACTCAGACACTAACCAAGATGAAGTGCGTCCGTGAATTGCGCAATTACCGCTGTCGCAGTATTCCGCATGAGATGGTCTATTTTCTGCAATACATCGGCTACTTGGACACGAAACTAATCTAGTACGTGAGCCGGTTCCGCACGAAACTGAACACTAAAGGCGCACAAGTTAACAGAATGTGAAAAAAAAAAATTTGAGTAAATACCTGCGACCAAGGACCAACTTTCCATTCATGAACTTCCATCATGTTACTGGAATTCGGTTGTAAATTAACTTCGTTATCTGATTCGCTTTCGCAAGGTGACAATCTGCATGGTCTGCTAGATGCTGTAGGTTTTATTTTTTTGCAAATAGCATCGTTGACTGTAAGTAGTTGCCCTGTTGGCGATTCTTGCTGGCAATGCACAATAAAGTTTTGTACACCTTGACCGCACGATCCAGAACAAGCGCTCCAAACACCTCCCCAAAATGCTGGACATGGTTGTTGGTTGCAACGTATTTGTTGAGTTGTTGGTCGATCTAGATGCGAACATCGCTTGTCGGACACCATCGAATGTCCGTGTTCTTTTACGCAAGAGTACAGCGTTGTTTGTAAACCTACAAAAAATGTTGTATCTGAACTAAATTAGATTTTTCGATTACCTCCCCCGCACGATTTAGAACAAGGAGATACTCCAGCGATTTTCCAAGCAAAACGTTTTCTTACGCGTCTGCGGTAACTATGTCCTGGTTTTGCTTCGTCATGTTGCGTAACAGAATTCAGAGGTGTATCTAAACGTTTAGGTTCCAAGGTATTCAAAACTGGACGTTTTTGATAAGGTGGCGAAATTTGTTCGTTCGGTAAAATTGGCACCGGCAATGCATAATCGTATTTAATCCCAGGATTAGGTTGTTGAGTGACTAACTAAAATTTTTTAAACTTGAAATAGCTCAGGAAATATTCTAGTTTCTTTACCAAAATGTCGATAGAGTTAGTTAACGGACCCGATGCGCTTATTGATTCTTTCGTAGTCGCATCTTGAACCTTGTAATAGAATTTTGTGCCAGCACTTTCGACGCTTCGACTGGGTCCAAATTTCCAATCGCCGTTAATGATAAAACTTCCGTTTACATTCTTCAATGCTGGAAAACGTTTTGTAACGCCATTAGGAGTTTTTAGGTAAACTTACCTATATGATTATTAGTGTTCATCAACTGCTGGATGATTACATTACACGCTCCTGATGGTATCTGTGTAACAAGTGAATATCCTGCTGGTAAATCGGGCTTCGTATACAAACCCGAAATAGTTTTACACGGCCCTTTCCGACAAGAAGCGCACACTTCTAAATTTTCGTCGACGGAACCAATCACTCCGTTACTGGCAACGCTCTGTAATAATAACTTCTCATTAGTACTTATTTAGTATTTAAATCTGGTCTAATTTACATACATTTAACTATGCGTGCGTGTGGTCGTCAGTCAATAATTATTGATTACATATAGCTTTAAGTAAAACAGTTATAGTTTTCAAGTTCTTTGTAATTAAGAGTAAAATTCTATTTTAAAATTATAATTTCAAATAGTTGGATAAGAATCTACATTGGCAATAGATAATAACGGAAATGAATTTATTTAATCACAGTTATCAATTCGAAAAAAGGACCACGTCAAACTGATGCAAGCACGTATTTAACTTAATAAAAATCTATATATACGTATTATAAATCGTCACAGTTCATTAAATTATAATTAGATAGTACGTATTCAAAAGAGTTCGCATTTAAGTCATTATAGAAGGAATCTATTTACATAAACTAATCTGTAATTTTTATTTTTAGAACTACAACACAAGTGCGGAAAATATTTTCTTGCAAATGATGGCATATAGCGTAAAATTATGCCCGGATTATTATTTACATTAGTGACGGTTCCTTTAAATTTTAATTACATCGGTCAATGGCTTCGCTAAAATTAATTTCTTTGTTAAACAATTTTCATTTACAGATTTATCTAATTTATGATTCAATTCGTCCTTGGATTGAAATAGCGCTTTCAAAAAGCTTTTGATGTGGAATTAAGCACTTTCAAAATTGTTTTTGTATGTTCGAATAACAAACATTTCTTTAGATCAAATGATATGTATGACGTTATTTTTATTATGAATCGCTGTTTGTACCGAAAGATTTTTTGATATCACAAAGATCAACCAAATCTGATATAGTGTAACTTTAATACTAATAATAAAATTAGAATAAAGAGAACCGGTGTTGAAAATTTATTATTAAAAATTCGTCTAAAATTATAATTTTCTTTGGAATTGTGAAGAATACGTGTTCGAGTGTAATTAATAAATTAAGCAAAATATTTGAATAGTGCTTTATTTTTTTATATTTTTATTTGTCAGAAAAGTACACTTTTGTGCATTTCGGTTTTAACCCCAGGAAAGTAGTTTCGTCAACTTTTGAACTTGAATTTTTTAATAGTGTGCAAGAAAGATGAATCTAGAAGATGAAGACAGCACTATTAAGTTTAAACTTGTACTAACATTATTTGCATAACTACCACAACATATTGACAGAATATACGAAAGCGCAGCAGAGGTAGTTGTAAGTTTTATAAAACATATTACAAAATATCATTAAGATAGGCTTCATTTAGCGACAATTTTCACTTATTTTATTTATTATAAACAAAGTGATAGCGGTGTCGCCATGTACATACTACTAGCACAGATTCTTCAAATTGAAACAGTTTGTAGAAATTTGTAGTATAGGGGAGAGTTGGGTAAAACCGGGTATCATAGGTTTTCACTTAGGAGGCGGTGCCGGTGCCATCTGGCAAATAATAACCAAGCTATTTTCAGTACACCGAATATGTTTGCTAGCATTAGCGGGAGTGTTCTGTAGATTCAGTGTGTGACAGCTATCCGTGCCTGTTCATTTCTGTGATTAGAACAAAGAGTGGCGAGTTGTAAGCTGCTAGCGTTGTTACCAGTCATTGAATTCAATAGGTAAGTGATTTTTTGATAGGCGTGTTATATTAGCTAGGTGTTACCAAAACTTCTGCCATGAATTTGTCATATTTAAAAATTTTACATCTTGTTTTGCTTCTCAACTAACAGGCGGCTAAAACCGGGTAGGCGTAGGATGTTAAAATTGTGGAGTGTGGACAATATGAAGGAAGCAATTACTGAAGTAACTGAAGGTAGAATGGGTTTCGATCTCTTAGAGTTCCACAGTCAACCTTGGAAAATCGTCTAAAAAAAGCAAGAAGTGGAAAATCTATTGAAAAAGCATCGCATAAGGGTAACTCTATAATAAACTGATTTAATGGAAAGAGGTTATTATTTTATTTGCAGGTTTGGGAAGATACAAAGCAGTATTTACTGCTACTCAAGAAGATGAACTTGTCTCCCACATTTTAACGATGGAGAGTAGGTTATTTGGTTTCACTCTGACAGACCTTCGTATTCAAGCCTTTGAACTAGCGGAACAAAATATATTATCTCACACATTCAATTAAGAAAAGAAGTGAGCTGGAAATGCATTTCTAAACAAGCATCCACGTCTAAGGTTGAGAACACCAGAAGCTACATCTATTAGGCGTGCAATTGGTTTCAACCAAACTTCCTTGAAAAAATTATTCATGTTGTTAACCAAAATATATGAAAAATATAAAATTCCACCAGACTGCATCTGGAATGTCGACAAAACTGGAATCACAACAGTTCCAAATAGGCAATCTTAGGTGATTGCCTTAAGGAAAAATGGGCAAGTTGGAGCGCTGGTTTCTGCGGAGATGTTTCTCGTAACATTAGAGATTTGCATGAATGCAGCTGGTGACTTTATACCTCCATGTTCTATTCCCGCGTAAACGAGAAGACTGAATTGTTAGACGATGCTCCCCAGGAAGTTCGGCAGAGTTCCATCCAAGTGGATGGATTCAAAAAGACATTTTCATCTGATGGTTTTGAAGATTCCTCTTAGCTCGTGAAACTAATGTTGTGTTGCTGGGCTTTCCCCCGCACTGCACTTATTGAATGCAGCCATTAGCTGTGTCATTTATGACTCCGTTGAACACATATTATGGAGAAAAAGCAAAGAAACAGCTACGTGATCATCCTGGTTGATGTGTTTGGGGTTGCTTTCATGGGTTCAGAAAAATTGGCATATGCCCACTAAACCCAGATAGTTGATGTTTGCTCCTTCCGAGACAACAGAGAGGTCTGTCAGTAATCAGAATATTTCTGGATCAAAAACTTTACTTCCTGCATTGGTAAATATTACAAATAAGTCTGATTCTCCTAATCACAATGTGGCCACTTTCGGCCAAATTATATCAACACCATCTTCAGAACTAGCGTCGATATCACATTCATCACAACTAAATTCTAGCTTTACGGTGTCTCCAAAAGATTTGTTCAAAATTCCAATGTTAAAAAGCCAAGTTAAAAAGTATGTGAAGATGAGTTATCATCAGAAGACGACAATGTAAATGCTTCATGCCTATATTGTGACGAACTATATTCCAACTCCAAGTCTGGTGAAGGTTGGATCATGTGCGCGTCTTGCACCAAATAGTCTCATGATGCCTGTACTAATGTGGATAACGAAGATATTAATTTTTGTGCGAAATGAATGTACTTCTTTCGAATATTGTAACCCCTTATCAACACTTCTCATTAAAAATTTGTTTATGTTTGTTCTTTTTTATATAATCAGTTAACCTCCCGGTTTTACCCGACCAGTTCGGTAAAACCGGGTACTTTGACAAGTTATGGCGGTCAAATAAAAAACAAATTTCATGACTTATCACAACTATACTATTATCTCAACTTGTCAATCCCTCTAAAAATCATTTTCCGATCACCAATAATTTTTTATAAGCAATTAGTAACTAAATACCCGGTTTTACCCAACTCTCCCCTAGCTATTCCCAGTTGTTTTTGTAGACTTGCGTTCAAACTACCCGACTCTGATAAGCCTCAAAAAAGGCGAAAACGCAAATGTAGGTGCCGTTTGTAATTCTGCAGAAATTCAATATATTGCGTTAAAAATGCGCTTAGCTTTTTTCCCAAATGTTGAAGAGTTCACTACCGGCATTTTACATATGTACTACAGATTTTTATAATTTATTTCAATTTTATTTATTTATTATGATAAAATTAACAATTATATTAAATATTACACAACAAGACGACAAAAATGAGGAAAATGGAGACACTAACAAACTAAATTTTTATCTTTACTAGCCCTATGAGGTTTCAAAAATTAGTTTGGTTGCTCTTTTGACTTCCGCAACAGCACTACCTTCAAAATATGAAAGTCGGTTGCAAGGTCTCTTTGAAAACAAGCTCAGATAGCCCAACAATTTTCTTTACTAAAGTAACTAACTGTAAAGAATGTTTTGTTCTTTTTAATCCATCATAATTTAAAAAAAATTAAGACTAATCCAAGTTTAAAAATTCGTCCGAATTTTTAAAAGAATATTTAAACAAAAATGCCCTTTTCCAACATGCAATTTTATTTTCGCTTACAATTGTGATGTGGAGTTCTGCGTTAACGTTTGTTATTAGTTTATGTTTTTCCAAGTATCCTAAGAGAATTTCGAGTACACCAACCTCAACTTATGTTTTACAGAGAAACCTACAATGGCGCATGGAACTCTTCTGTAGTAAAATCAGCAAATCTTTCAGTAGGTGAATTTGAATATCCAGACAGATTGTATCACAATCGACTACCGTTGCGGGCTGTTGGCATTAAAGTTCCAAAATGTGCAGCATCTAAAAAAGTTTCGTGTAACTCCAGAAGCAACTGCCATGCATTCAAGAAACTAACAGTACCGACGATGATTATTCAGACGTCTGCAGTCTTTTGCAGTTTATTAACAAAAACGTTTTGAAGATATAATTGTAAATATCTCAGTATCTAGTTTTTGCGACATTCATCGTTGTTAGTATGTACCCTTCAAATATGAACTGCACAAAGAATTTGTCATACCGACGAATATCTAGTCGTCTTTGCTTTTATTTATAAATTGACAGTTTCTACTCTTTAAATCCACACATTTCTTTTGACATTCATGTTTGACATTGATAGCCATTCATACAGTAACAAAAAAGGACTAGTCCAGAAAAAGGTACGAAATGGCCAAAAAACTGTATCATAAACAGTACAAAGTTGGCCGGTTGACCATAAACTATTTTACTTTCTTAAAAAATTATTTTTTCCAAAATCGTTACCCAAGTACAAAAATTCGGCACTCAAGATCCATTATACGACGATTTTTAAGTTCACATTTTCGCCGGTAGGAATGCAGATAATGTATGTAAATTTTAGAATCGCGCATGCGCGGTGGAAACATTTGGCGTAAAAAAGAAAACAGCTGATTACATTTGCTAGTTAAAGAACGTTATAATCAGATTTTGTTCAAATTTTGAGGTTTCGGAAAAAATATAATATGTACCTCGGCACTAAAGTTCTCGTCTTCACATTTTGGTGTGGCAATAGTCTCGACTACATCTTTACCTTAGTAGTATTTCTAACGAATGTATTATATAGTATTTCTTGTCCTTCAAATATATTACCAACATCTGTCGTTTCATGTGTTTCTGTGTTACTGCTATTGTTATGTTTTCGTTTCTAAGCACATGTTCTAGCCACCCATGCCAATCTTCATTAAAATATTTCTGGGTTTCTGGTTTTCTTTGCCTGGTATCCTAAAAATTCATAATTGTCGACATTTTGAATGGAACAGGTAATTATTGTTATTTGGAGGTCAATTTTGTACATCACATTTGTTTTATTAAAATTTGTTTGCAGTCCTATCTTACTGACGTTTGCTTGCAACTCTTCCAACATTTGAAGTATTTCTTTTGGGTCTCCCGCAATTAGAACTACATCGTCGGCAAATCGTAGGTGGTTCAACTTTTGCCCAGTACACTTCTACTTTGGTACTGGAAGTTTAAACGCTTCTTATAGGGCTAAGTTAACTAATTTTGGCAACATAGTATTGCCTAGCCTGATTCATCATTTGATGTTAATTTTTTTTAGTTTTGGTGTAGTTTGACTATTAATTTTGCGTTTCAAAGATTTTACTGGTTGATTTTTGTCCAGTTGATCTGTAAGTCTTTGTTATTATGTTTGTAAATAGTTTATAAATCTGAGATAACAGACTAATATGCCTACAATTTTCCAAGTTTTACGGTCACCCTTTTTATATATAAGTTCCATGATTCTGGTACATCTACTTTTTAAACCTTCTTTTTTAAGATTTTATCGTCCCCTGGTACTTTATTGTTTTTCATTTTGTCTAATTCATCTTCATCTGAAGTATGTCTTCTGATCTAAAGTTTAGTACTTTTGTTATTATCTGCAATTGTACCGTAGTAACAACTTTTCCCCTAGAATTGATCACACTTGTGTCCTAAGTATTTACATTCTCTTTTATCTTTTTCTTATAAGTGGAACTAATTTATACCAAATTCCATTTCTTTGACACATTGTCCACAATTGGAAAGTATGGTGAAAGAAGAAAGATAATATTTTTAAGAAAATATCTGAAACATATGTTATGAACTTAATAACAATATGACCATAATTTATTTTACTCACAGAAATGCCAACAGTTAACTGTAACGACAGTGAATGTTCATATGCATCATCGTTATCAAAAGCGATAACTTTAAATTTAAACACTCGTGTATGTTTCTGTATAAAATACTTGGCTTGTTATCGACAAGAGTGTTAAGTATTTAAAGTTATCGCTTTTGATAACGATAATGCACATAAACATTTGCTATCGTTACAGTTAACTTCGGTATTTCTTAGTTTATACTATTTGTACGTGTGCTTTATACACAAGATGTCGTAAGACACGCATTTCATTTATTTTCTCCTCAGTTAGTGCACATTTGAGTTCAATTTATAAAATTGTAGTTCTTTCATTTTTGCAAACATATTTGAGTACGTTATTATTTACTTTAGTGTTTTTGATGGTTGTCTAAGACTCCAGAAATGTATAAACCCATAACTATAATTTTTGCCAATTTTCCATTAATAAGTATAAGATGAGGTAAACTTTTCGGTGTCCGGGCACTTAGTTACTTATCCATATGATATTTAAACACGAGTTATACTGCAAAATTTATCTAAAATAAAATATGTAAAAATTTATCTTTTGGCAAGGATTGCATGTTAACGAAAAAAGAGTCTCTGAAATAGAGCATTATTAAAAATATGGAGTTTTATATCATCGCATTACTGCCCATCTTACTATAAGGTGTGGAGTAATAATTATCAATTAAAAGATGAAATTTTGCAATATTTATTTGATTACTATAAATTTCAAAACGCAATCTGATCAGAATAGAATTTAGTGCATCATTCTTCTATTTACCTTAATATTTTATTTTTTAAAATTCAATAAATTCACATTGTGATGAAATGTTCATATGATTAAATTGTCAAATGTTCATCTGTCGCCGTTATGTTTATATGTGATCGAATTTGTAACGGTTAAATAGATCACTTTCCTACAAAACATTTTTTTTGGGTCTTATAATTCACTCGCCGAAGTAAGGCAACTTACGATACACCGGGGTTGAACCGAATGTGTTTTGTGGTCTTTTCGAAATCGGCAAATACGCCGGAAAAACTCCGAAATGCATTGTGGGAATTTATTAAAACGAACGTCCTTTGTGACTTATCGGGTTTCCCAAAAAAAAATTCCTGAACCGCAAAGAGCCATGTTGATTTTGCAAAACGAAAAGAAACCTCGGGTAGAGTTTCTATGAAATTCTGTCCGTAAGAACGAGGGTTTCTTAATAAATAATGTGTGAATCTCCACCATCCGAACGTGGGACGCATTTGAAACGTCTTTTATAAAGCTCGTTCTATTCCCCGGAGGTTTTTTCCCTTCTCCTTCTTTTACTCTCCTTACTACTGTTTCCTACGTGCTTGGCAACGTTCCACATCGCCACAAAATATGGGCGCACCTAGTTAACGTCCTTGGGTTAAACACGACAAGTTAAGTACAAAGGCCAAGAAGAGCTCACTACTGTTCCACAGTCTAAAAGGGGTGCGGGAAAGCAGCCACCTATTTCGGTACGCACGACCTTCTGTGGGAACCATCTACTTCGCGAAAATCTTGCACCACCTCCAGAGATACTTTGCCATCGAACAGGTTGTACAAATTCTATTATTCTTTCCTTCTCGTGTTGTCGGCACCACCCCAAGAAAGGGACTTTAAATAAGTGATCGGTCTCGCGTCTTATCCTAAAATTTAAGCACGTATTAATCAACTTCAGAGACAATGCTGTCGCGCATTCCTGTACCTGCTAAACGTCGCTGATAGAAATGTACCGATTAAGCACAATCGAGACTTGTTAATTCTTGAAATCATTCATTGATTATGTTCGGGACGTGTAAAGGAAAATCCTTTTTGTTTCTATTAAAATAACCCTCTTGAAAGGGAAATTTCGTTTCAGAACCGCGTGAGTGCACTCTCGTAGTCAACTGAAACCTTGCTAAATAAATACTGGCACTTTGCCTTCTTTTTAAACATCGCACTTTCATAAGCCCTCGGTTTGCGTTTAATTGCACGCGAGTTGTAATCAGTGTCACAACAACCGCCATATTTATAGAGCATTGGCGTGCGGTCAGTGCAGTTATATATTTTTAAGTTGCGATCGAAGCAGTGGCGGCGTGAAAATTTTTAGTTTAGCTAAACTGCATATTTGTGGTTTTCTACGGAAATGTTAATTGTTGCTGTGTGTTGAGGTACTCCAATTGAGTACACATTAAGTTATTGTGTGTAAATATTCTTGTTACTGGCTAAATATATGTATTTTCTGGATTGGAGTATTTTCTTGCATTCAACGTGAACTAAACTGGATTTTGAACATAGTAGTTCAGTACTGTTCAGCTTACTTCTAACTACTAGTTCCGAGTTAGTACTGGCTACAGTTAAATTGGAACTTGGCGCCCAAATAAATAAAATTTCTAGTACGATAAATACCCAGCGTGTAACGGTTCAGCCCACAACCCAAACTCTCCGACTACTGGATATTTCTATAACTACTGATTCGTACTTTAGTATTTTGTTCAGTCTTCCTACCCTAGTACACCACAAACCTAGTAACCCGGTAACAAAGTGTCGACGTGTTTAAATTTTAAGTTTAAACGTCGGTGTGATTAAATGTCATTGTGTTTATTGTCGAGTGATTAAGTATCATATAACCGAACTTTTTCCTATAACGATTTGGACAAGAAACGATAATTACAAAAATTCTAGTAAATTAATTAAATATTTACCTACCATTTTTACGTTTATATCAACATTTTACTGTTTAATTTGAAAATGGATTAATAATTAATTGTAAGGTTTCTAGAGTTTTTATAGTTTAGTATTAACAATTTCTTTTAAATATGTCAATAACGATAAAGAACCGCAATTATTTAGCAGTAAAATGATAGATATATACATTAAAAGAGCCGAAACGCAATAAAAAGAAGATACAGATAAGATAAACTATGACTTTAGATAAATCAATTAGTTTTGTAACATCGGCAGCTAACAAGTTATATTTATTACACTACTAAGGATTTAACTTTTGTCTATAAAGTTCATTATTTATTGATTGAAATTATTATCTCTGTTATAAAATACATTATAAATAATTCAATAACGCTTAAACAATAGATTTTAGAAATTGTTTATACAAAACAAATAAAGGTTCAATTATATCACATTAAACATCATCAAAATTAATAAACGATTTTTACAGAAAATATGAGTTTTGCGATATAAAGAAAATGTAAAAGAAAAACTATTTTGCGGTGAATAATACAGAATCATTGAAAATTAATAGTCAAGATATTTTACGAAAAAAAACGTCATTGTTTTTTAATTTAAAAACTATCAGCGTCGGTCATCGCAATAAAAACAAGGTAAACGCAAGCGAATACAAAAATAAAATAAAAAAGTACGATAAACAATATTTCACACCATAGGCGTGCAAAATGCATTAATGCCTTCATTACAAAGATTGCATCGTTAACCCTATGGTTATATTGGCTCAACCCAAATTATTACCGAGTCATAATTTGATACGCGGATTGATTATCTTTACACTGAATCTTACAATCTTTTAGCACCGCTCTTAAATTAGTTTCCAAACGCTTATTTGAATGTACGTATTTAATTTTTGTTCATTTTTTCGATATGTTTAGCTTAAATAATTTTAAAATAGGTTACGATTATAATAAAGCGCAGAAACATTACAAGCATAAACATTATTTTAACCATTGTAGGTTTTATTATCAATATTATAGTAAAATTTAATTACGTCTACAATTATATTAAACATAAATTTCAGGCCGTCATTAATCTTACTTTTATGATAGATGTAAGGTATCGTTTATATTGACCGTATGGTTCCTAATAGGAAATCATGTATGAGAATAAATCTTCTAAAACAGTAGGTATTTTTGTCATTTGCAATCTGTCATGTTTTTAAATTAAGTTTCAGCAATTTCTTACGTAAATGATTACCATTTAATAGTTTTTTTTTCTTAAGTTCTTCTAAACAATCCGAAATTCAATAAACATAAGAGAATGTTGGTATAAGAATACGACACATATTTTTTATATAATAAAATTACTTAAGAATTTTGATTAAAAACTGTACACAAAAACCGAGTACTTAACTACTAAACTTGTAATAATACCTACCAGTTAAGTACACTCCCAAAAATAGTTGATGATTGCATAATAACTTAATACTTTCACACAAAATAATGCCATAAAATTGTTAGAGCAACAACATTTAATATAAAACCGAAAACGGAAATTATTTAAATTAATAATATAAATAATTTTTTAATTATAAAGTTGTTTTGTTAAACATTATTGAACATTTACAGTTTATAATTTTTAATGTTTACCTTAGTAACTGAGAAACACGCAGTAAATTATTAAACAATAGTTTGACTGTTTAATAAAATTAAATTTATAAGCACGTTTTAAATTATTTAAATTTTTAATTAAAGGTAGCACTTATTATAAATTATATGTACAAGTTTAAACCATACCTATATAAAAAGTAAAATGGCAACTATTTTTGAAAGTAAATTAATTGAGACAATAATATTAGTAATTTTTTTAACAATCATAAAATTTACATAAGCATTGGTTTCACTATTGGAATTCAGCAGTTTTAATATAATGAATATTTTATTATTATTTAATAAAACTCTCAAAAGGGCATTAATGAATTTAAATAAAATTACAAAAGTGTAAAAATAAGTAGAATCAGAATACTTACAGAACAATATCCAGAAAACGCAAAAGAAAAAATATAAAAATATAGAACATACCCGATTAAAGATTTATTCATTTATTCGTATGGTACCTACAAGATAAACTGACAAAAAATATTTAAAACAGAATTCAGGAATTTCGATTTAATTCAACTAATTGAATAGGGAGTTGTGAAATAAGTAATAAATTAGAAGATTTTAAATGTTCCAAATGCGAGATATGTTTCGGGACTTGTTCTGGTTTAAATATTCATATTGGAAAAGTCCACCAACAAGCATTTTGATCAACATCATATGCTACCAGATTTACTTTCGTCCTAGTTATAAATATGACAGTTCATCTCAATCCGATATTGACGAATGTAATTCCTCTGATGAGAGAACAGTTAAGTGTCCAGTTTATCCATATTCAAATAATTTTAATTCTTCTGATTGGAGAATCGTTAAGTGACATATCCAAACATTTTCAAGAATAAACATGGATTGAAGATCCACACTGCACGTTGCCGTCCTGCTTTTAATAGTAAAACAGAATCAGATTCTCAAGCTGTTCTCGATTTTGACAAGTTGATTTCTTCCTTCAAACATAATGTTCCAATGCTAAAAAGGATTCCACGAAGCGCAAGAATATATGTCGCTTAGAAATTAACTAATATTATAAGGTATTGTCTTGCTACTAATAACTATGTTGAATGGCAAAATATGTTCCTTTTCGCCTACCGGGCTTTATGTTATCTTCTTCAAAAAAAACATCTCTGACTTTAAAAGTGAAAGACAATGTAAGGCTTTGACCAACACCTAGTCTCCCTATTAGAAGTAAATCATACAATAACCCGCCACAAAAAATTGCTGAATCGAAACTAGAAGACGGTCATCAAATGATAAATTCTCTGACCCTAAAACTCACGATATTGAAACACCCTTTACCTTCTCGTCACCTATTATACCTAGCTACATCTGCAAAAAATGATATTGCTCTTTCTGTTAATGAAAATGAAGTTTACATTTGTATCATGTCTTTTCATAATAGTTCTGCAGCCAGTTTGGATGGACCACAACATATCAAAGATTTGATCGAAAAACCAGTTAGTGAAGTAGGGCAACAATTGTTGAAGGAGATCACCAATTTATGCAACTCTATGCTTTCAGGCAAAGTCCCCTGAAATTACTCCACTTCTTTATGCAGATAGTTTCTGTACCTTTGGTAAAAAACATGGTGGTATCAGGCCAATAGCTATTGGCTGTAGCTTTCGAAGACTTGTTTCTAAACTTGGATGCCTGGAAACTTCCGCCAAACTCTCCATTTATTTTAAACCAATTCAAATGGGCGTATGAGTAAAACATGGTTGTGATGAAGCTGATCATACTGTCCGATCTTATCCTTTAATGCCGAATCCGCTAAAATTCTACTAAAATCGACTTAAAATTGTTTTTAATTCAATTGAACTAGACATAGTTTTGCAAAATGTTAAAACTTTTTCTCCAGAACTATATCCTTTTTTATGGCAATGCTATTCTTCTCCTAGTCAATTATTCTTTCAAGAAATATCAATTAAATCATCTGTAAGAAGATCCTCTCTAGCCCTCAATTTTCAGCCTATATATACATCTTATTATTAAGCAACTAAATTCTAAACTTAATGTTTAGTATTTAGATGACGGTACGTTAGGTGGATCTGTGAAAAAAGTTCTTGAGGATCTTAAAAAACTGTCAGTTGAATTTAGTTAAAATCGGTTTATCTCTAAATTTTTCCAAGTGTGAGTTGTACTTTTGCAAGAAATTCTCTAAGCATATAATCCCTCCATAAAATAAAAGTTTAGAAATTAGATTGAATGTGTAAGTATGTCTTGTATTTTAATTTATTTATAATTTGTGTTTTTCTAACTTTTCTTCTTACATTATATTTTGAAGTTAATCATGAACGTGGGTGTATGTTTTCTCTAAGAATTTATGATATTTTAAACGTAATATTCCTGTATTTTATAAACATAAATTCATATAAAAAATATATCGGGACTATTTTGATATAAATTGTAACATATTTCAAAAGCTTTTAGCCCAACTTTATTTATTAAAATTTTTTAATGTGGATGCAACAAACCGCTACTGGCGAACCGGAAACTTTGAAGCACTCGTTTGGTTCCGCAATTATGTTTCTTTACTTTTGGTTTGAACAAAATTTTTTTTGGGGTTTTTTGTTTTTTTTTTGGATTTTTTTTTTTTTTTGTTTTTTGTTTTTTTTTTTTTTTTTTTTTTTTTTTTTTTTTTTTTTTTTTTTTTTTTTTTTTTTTTTTTTTTTTTTTTTTTTTTTCGTCGTACTATTATTGTGGAGGTCTTTCTACACTTTGTTTTTGTCCCCATGATTGCCATCTCGTAAGTTTTGTCGCTCCAGTTTTCGGTACGGTCCACTACCATTTTAGGAAGCATATCCGCTTCGTTATGTCATTTACCTGGATTCTTTGTCTTAATCATGTGTTCGTTTTGTAGTCTCTAAGTAATATCTTAATTTTTTCTTTCACTTGCTCTTTAATGCACTTGCATTTTGTTTAGTGTTATTTTATTTAGTAATCAGGTTTTGCATCTGTATGTCATGACTAGTAAGATGTATTAATTGTAAATTTTTGATTGCAATTTTGTTGGTATATTCATATTCATAACGTAGCTTAGCTTTCCATATGCCGCCGTATTCGTTGTTTTATTTTAGTATTTTGTCCTTCCTTAGTGAGCGTAATTATTTGTCCAAGATATATGTAAAAATCTACTATATCATCATCGTCATATAAAATGTTTTGGCCTTATCTCCGACGTTGACTAGCCTGGGTTGTGAAAAAGGATGTGGTCGGTTGTGGGTTGAGGTGTTTATTCTAGAATGAGAATCAGGTTTGCATGTCACTAAAGTAAATCTTTCCTTGCCGGGACCACAAGGAGTACCTACCCGCTAATTAAAGAAAGCGTGGTGCGAAAAATTCAAAATAGGAGACGAGAAAGAATCAGACTCTCAAAATTTTGAGGTGTTTGTGAATAAAGAAGAATGGAAGCAGTTGAAATAAGGAGGAAGAAAAGTATAGAAAGCTAGAAAACAAAATGAAAAAGATAAAGAGACACCGGAGAAAGCAGAGAAAAAGCAAAATGAAAAGGATACAAGAAAAGAGTAATGTAATAGAGATAATGACCAAAACAAATTTGAGAAAAAAATATACAGGGTGTTTCTGAAAGGTGTGTACATGGCTTTACTAGAGGTTCTCTGGCTCAAAATAGACCGTTTGACACCAATTTACCTATAACCAAAAGTGCACCATAAGGGCGCCATATACTTTTAATGCACGCTCAATGTGCCGGACCCTGTATAATTTATTGCAGAAAAACAAAAATATACAAATAATAAATATTTTTCATAAAATACGTCACAAAACATCATAAAATAACAGGGTGTCTATTTAAAATAAACAAATTATAAAAAACGGTTCCCGAGTTTAGAACACCCGTTTAGTAAACCCTGTAGAGTTATCCATTAAGTTAACCAAAGGGATGGAACACTGCAACGTCTATTTAACAAACAGAAAAACACCAAAAACTGCACCAAAACTTTACTCGGACACGTGTTTCAATAGCTAAGCGATACCAATACTAATTTTTATTGTCTATAATAACACCTAATTATTTAAATTTGTCAGCAATTTCGATTTTGTTGTTTTCTATTATATTTTAGTATCGGTATCGCTGATGATGATAGCTTAGCTATTGAAACACGTGTCCGAGTACAGTTTTTTTGGTACAGTTTTTGGTGTTTTTTTGTTTGTTTATTAAGTTAACGTCAAAGATTAATTTCCAAGGCCTGGTTACAGTTTCAACAATATCGAATGGTTATATCGTGACAACTCGCTATTTAAATTTTAAAAATATAATTTTTTTCAAAATGGGTAATTTTGGGTACAGTATATGTTAAAGATTAGTTTGCTCTGTACAAATCCGCGTTATACTTTTATGAACGATATGTAACCATGGTTGTGATAGTAGTTATAGAAATATAATAACTTGTGTTGTACATTAAATTGTAACGTATCTGTATTCATTCATTTTGAATTATATCTTTATTGGTTTTACTCATCACGCTTTAATATCTCTCTAACAGGTTATGGTACCCAGAATAAACCAATAATTTAAAAGATAAAAGATATTCGTTGTTCTTATAATAAGCATTTGTCAAACTAGTGTTCAACGGAATTTAAAATAAAAATGTTTACAAACGGGTTGCGCTGTGAAAGTTTAAGAAAGGACAACTATGATACGTGGAAAATTCACATGGAAGCTATTTTAGTAAAATGTGATCTATGGTGTTACGTGAATGGTTCATCGAAGAAACCAGAAATCACCAATGATCAAGACAACACAAAAAAGGTTGAAAAATGGTTAGCAAACGATAATAAAGCAAAATCAGAAATAATCCTTTCAATTATGCCAACGGATTTGAAGCAAATTAAAGGATGTGTCACATCTCGTGATGTGTGGATGAAATTGGAAAATATTAATCAGTCATCGGGACCCGCTAGGAAAGCACAATTAACACTGCAACGTATGGAAAACGACGCTGACGTAAGAGTTCACATGAACAACTTTTTCGATACAGTCGATAAATTATATGATTTGTATGTGGAAATAAACCCCGATTTGTTAACTATCATGTTACCATCATATTTTGAAAATTTCAGATGTGCGATTGAATCGCGTGACGAATTGCCAACACCTGAAATGTTACGAATCAAAATTGCCGAAGAAAGCGACGCAAGAAGCGACGTGCGTACAAACGTTATGATCACAAAGAAATCGGAAAGATGGCGTAATGATTACAAGAAACCGAATAAACAAATAGTTAAACAAGAAAACAATGTGAAATTTAAATTTAAATGTCACAAATTTATTTATTTATTTATTTATTTATTTAACAACAACAATTACAAACTTTATGTTAGAAAATTAGACTACAGGACCGAAGTCCCAAAACAGTCTACATAATAAACTTAAAATTAACAAACAGTTTTTGAAAAATTAAACTAGTCCTAGGTAACATACTCACGCGGTTGTTAGTAATCAACAATTTTACTTTGAAAGTTGTTTGACTACTAAATGAAAAAATATCTTTCGATTCTTTTTAAATAATTTATTATATAGTGTTGCAATACGATTGATAACAAAACATTGGTACCTGAGTATTGGTTCTAGCTACATTGAAAAGAGCATGATGTCTAACATTATTGGATCTTGGAACAGACAAGTTAAATAACTCTAGAAGTTGAGGACAGTCTATCATACCATTCATTACTTTAAACAAGAATATTAGGCTGGCGACATCTCTCCTCATCTCAAGCTCAAAACTCCAGCCACTTCTCTGAGGGCAGATGAGGGAGTATCTCTATCACACCTTACCTTGTTAAGTTTAAAATAAATAAATCTCATAAAATGATTTTGAACTACCTCCAACCTTTGATCTCCTTCTTAGAGTAAGGCATCCAGACAATTGCGCAGTATTCTAATTTGGATCTTACCAATGCATAGTAAAGAGTTAAAATACCATTAATCCTAGAAAAATCCCTGGTGGTTCTTTTAATAAACCCTATCATTTTGTAAGTTGAGTTTATAATATACTCCAGGTGATCACAAAAGTGAATTTATTATTAAAAACAACTCCCAAATCTTTAAAATTAGTCACTACTTCCAGAGTTCTGCCACACAGAGTATAATTAGGCGTATCAGTCAATTTTTGACGCGTTATTGACATTACTTTGCATTTATTGATATTCAACAAGAGTTTATTTTGCTACACCACAGCGCAAGTATGTCTAGATCCTTCTGTAAGCAAATTACGTCATAAAAGATTTAATTTCTCTGTATATTTTAACATCATCCGCATAAATTAAGCAAAATACAAACTTAAAAACTGATGGAAGGTCATTAAAAATATCCAAAAGAGCAGAGGGCCCAATTTCAAACCTTGTGGAACACCTGACAAAGGGAAAAAGGCGCTGAGTCAAAATTTAAGAATCTAACTATACATTTCCTTTTTGACAAGTAGGAACTCAGAAACCTTAGAGTTAGGCCAGACGCCCCATCAGGTAAAGTTTTTAACAGCAAATCATGGTTAACTACATCAAACGCCTTAGACAAATCAGTGTAGACAACATCAACCTCCCAGTGTTATCAATTACTTTATTAACAAAATTAGAAAAACACGTAAGATTTGTTTCAGTCGACCTCCCTTAAAAAGCCATGCTGATATGGACCTATTAGATGTTTAACACTGCTCATAAGTAATTTGTAAATAATATTCTCGAAAACTTTAGCACAACTATTTAAAATGGACACAGGCCTATAATTTGACACTCACATTCAGAACCCGATTTAAAACCGGAGTTATCTTAGCTTCTTTCCAAATACTCGGGAAAACACCTGACTCTAAAGAAAGGTTAAATATATAGCGTAAATGCGGCGATAATTCATTTTTAATTCCTTAAGTACAAAATTGGGAATCTTGTCTGGGCCCTGCTCCTTTTGTTACATAAATCATCAAAACCATCCAAAACATCTTGAACAGACAGAGTGCCAAAGTTAAAGAGAACACCCTCCTCAATTCCCTCACAGTCCCCATTCAATGAGTTTAAATCATACGTAGGTACTTCCCTGCTGTGCACTGAACTGAAATATTCAACAAAAAATTAGGAATCTCTTTCCCTCGAGCTTTGGCACCCTATAGCACATCTCATCAAGTAACTTGGACTTAGACTTTAAGTTCTTAGCGTACGTCAAAACTTACTGACATCATTACTCACACATTCTTCAACATTCCTAATGTAATCAAAGTAGGCATCATTAATTAATTTCTTAACTTTTTCCTGATTTCCTTAAATCTATTCTCAAAACAAATAGACAATTTTCTTTTTTTGCAAGTTTAGATTTTATTTTAATTAACGTTATTATTTCATTTGAAAACCAAATCGGATACTTGCTTTCTATCTTAGTGCAATTTCTTGGGACGCAGGTATCAAAAGCTACATACAACAACTTATAAAAAATAATTAACAGCTAAATCAACATTTGAAATTAAATATAACTGATCCCAATCTAAGTTGTCTATACATTTTTAACACATTAAAATTAGTTTTAGCAAATTGATAGTACGAATGTAGAAAATACGGACACAAAGCAGCCGATTGTTATGTTAAATCCAAGCAATCATACGCGAATCGTTCGGAAGAACAAGAAAATTTGTTTACCTGTGAATCAAGTACAGGGCAATCAAAAATCCAAATGGTGTTTGGATAGCGGTGCGACTTCACACCTTTGTAAAGATGATCTGAACAAATTTGTGGAAATTAATGAATCAAATAGTGCAAATTTGAAACTTGCGAATAATTCACACACACAAATTGTTGCAAAGGGAACAGTGCGAATAAATGCGATCGGAAAACGAGAGACGCGAAATTTTAAATTGTATAACACACTACCAGATTTACGAACAAATCTGTTATCTGTAAGTAAAATTACAGACAATGGTAATGAAATACTTTTTAAAAGAAAACAAGCTTTAGTGTACGGGAATACCGGATAAATTAAAATGATAGCTGATCGTGTCGGAGATTTGTATTATGTACACGTGAAGGATATTGAAAACCATATTGAAAATGAATTAACAGCTTACGTTGAGAATCAAGTGCTAAAAATTGACAATTCACCCGAATCACCAATCGAAAATTTAATGTCGTGGCATCGTAAAATGGGACATTTAAATTTCGGAGATCTTTGTGAAAGTGCACGAAAAGGTACTGTAAAAGAACTTGATAATACAAATTTAAACATTAAAAATGCAAACTTGGAATGTGAAGTATGTGTCAAGGGTAAAATTATCAAAAACGCTTTTCCAAAGAAGTCGAATCGAACTTCAAACATTTTAGATTTAATTCATACGGATGTTTGTGGGCCAATGCGGGTAGAATCGATCGGAAAATCTAAATACTTTATTGAATTTATAGATGATTGCTCCCGTTGGTGTGAGGTTCGTTTTCTAAAATCAAAAAATGAGGTGTTACAGATGACCAAGGAATACGTTGCTATGGTGGAGAAGCAAACGGAAAAGAAGGTCAAGTGTATTCAATCCGACAACGGCACTGAATACGTAAATGAAGGTTTCCACAATTTTTTGAAGATAAATGGAATAGTGAGACGTCTGACCGCACCTTACAATCCTCAGCAAAATGGAGTCTCGGAAAAAAAGAACAAAACGCTAGTCGACATGGCTCGTTGTTTATTAATTCAATCAGGACTACCTCCATCGTTTTGGGCGGAAGCCATATTAACAGCTAACTACATACGCAATCGTTGTCCAACTAAAAGTCTAAATGGGAGAACAAAGTTTGGATTGGGAAACCGTAAGTAACTTTAAGGAATTTGGTTGTAAAGTAGTTACTTTGAACAGAGAACATGGAAGAGGGAAATTCGATCCTCGAGGCAAAAATGGAATTTTTGTTGGGTATTTGACCGAAACAAAAGGCTTCAGGATTTGGTTGACAAAGGAAAATAAGCTGGAAGTGACTCGCGACGTGAAGTTCTTAGATGGTAACAAAAACAAAAACGAAAATGAATATTCAAATGTTTTTCGGAATGAAGAAACCATCGAGGCCAATACTAAAAACGAAGACATTCGTGATATATATATGGATATCGATACAGAAGAAAATAAACTCCAAGAGGAATTAGAATTTGAAGAAAAAGAAATCACAGAAAATAAAGAACATAATATTAAAGAAATTGAAAACCTGAACTTTCGCAGCAGAGGAAGACCCAAAATCGTAAGGACTGGTTTCAGGGGAAGACCACGAAAAGAATTTAATATGGTTGCTAACATTGAGGAAGAAATTTATATTTATGAAATCCCAATGAGGAAAGCACTTAAAGGGTCGGATGCTTCGGATTGGCTTGAAGCCATGGCTGACGAGGTAAGATCCATTATTAATTATCGTACTTGGGTTTTGGTGAATCGAACTACTAACGATGAAGTGATTGGCAGTCGTATAGTATTGCAAAATAAGTTTAATGCCAACGGTAGTCTAGAAAAGAGAAAAGCGAGATTGGTTGCGCAAGGCTTTAGTGGCTCGCCTAAACTCAATTAGGTTGGTTACTGCTTTAACCGCTAGATACGGAATGAAAATGCATCAAATTGATGTGACATGTGCATATTTAAATGGTGAGTTAGAAGAAACCATTTATATGGAAACTCCCAAGAAACTACCAGAAATATTAGATTATTTATCTAAAGAACATAATTCTGAAATTAGTTCGAAGGCGAAGAAAATGTTACAAGAATTGCAAAGTGGAGACAAAGTTTGTCTACTTAAGAAATCCTTGTATGGTTTACGTCAAGCAGGAGAAGCTGGTATAAAAAGTTGAATGTAATATTACATGAACTTGGGACCAAATCTACAAAATCTGATCCCTGTTTGTATATTATTAATCGAGGAGAAAACTCGACACTTATCTTAGTGTATGTAGATGATATTTTAATTGTTTCAAGAAGTTCAACTGCAATCACCAATCTGAAAAACGGACTATCAAAGAGGTTCGGAGTGAAAGTGGGATATTGTCTTGGAATCGAATTCTCCCGAAAAGACAATAAAATTGATTTACATCAAAAGAAATATATAAGAGATATTTTGAATCGATTTGCTATGGAAGATTCTAAACCAGTGAATACACCTATTGAATATGGAGTGAAATTAGTCAAACCCACAACTCAACTAACCGAAGAAGAGAGTAGGTTACCTTATCGACAGTTACCCTAAATTATTTGTCACTTGCTACGAGGCCAGATATTTGTTATGCTGTTAGTTATTTGAGCCAATTTAACAATTGTTTTAGGAAAAATCATTGATTGGCCGCTAAACGAGTTTTACGATATTTGAAGGGAACAATTGATTTAGGAATTATATACGATCCATGCAAACTCGGAATGCGTGGATACGTAGATTCTGATTGGGGCAACTGTGAGATTGATAGACGTTCCTATACCGGATACTCTTTACTATTAGGTAATGCTCCTATTTCCTGGGAATCAAAGAAACAGAGAACGGTGGCACTTTCATCAACTGAGGCAGAGTATATGGGAATGGTCGAAATAGTGAAGGAAGCAATTTATTTGCGAGAGTTTGTCATTGAATTAGGATTTGAAGAATTAAGTAATATTCAATTATTCAATGATAATATGAGTGCGTTGAAACTAGCAGAAAATCCAGTATTTCATGCGAGGAGTAAGCATATTGACATACGTTATCACTTCGTACGGGAAGCCATCGGAAATGGTTTAATTACCGTATCACACGTAGGGACGGAGGACATGGTTTCGGATGTTCTTACGAACGCCTTACCTAGGCTAAAGCATGCTAAGCGCATCAATATGTATAATTGTCTCTAATAAAATTCTGTCTTCCATAACTTCGAATAATAAACAATAAGCATTTTATTGTTTAGCAAAAAAAAATTGTTCAAGCATTTTATAAATTTACTAGTCTTTAAGCGCGTCCTACGGACGCATGAACTTTGACCCATAACTTTTTGACCTTAAGGTCATAGGTCAAAATGATGTATACAAAAGTGTTTGTCTTGTTAAGACAAACTTATTTGATATTAAAAACAAAAATTAATTTTAAAGTTTGAGGAAAGTAGATGTGGCCAGCCCACCAGGGAGTTAAGTTAGAGTTTCAAAAACCCTTACATCCATACCTTCTTAAAATCTTCTATCGAATAGTGTATTCCGTTTTTTTTTTTTGAAACACCTCGGAGGAGATAATGAGACAGACACACAGAGATTTCAAGGAAATTATAATAATTAGATAGCAACCATTTGAACTGAAAAAAGGTGGAATAATGTTTTAATTGTGTCGGCATTTTACCATTTGTTTTAGAAAAATTAATCTGATTTGTCATGTCACCTGGTAGTATGTGTATTGGTTTTACAATAAAGACACTTTTAATTATTTGTAGATTAACTAATGGATGTCAAATGTAACCAATGGATTAAATTTTATTTGGTTATTGATCACATCTAACAATACCAAACAAATTGCAGACAAATCAAATACAAATACCAATTAAGATGGCCTCGTGAAAGCGAATTCTTTTGAACTGGAACTTCAGCCACATCCACAGAATGACATTTCTCACGTGAAAATTTGGTAATGTAGCGAAAAAATTTAAAGTTTGGAAAAATGGTATTCACTACTGAAAAGAAAGCGGAAGTATACAATAAAAATGTGAAATTACAAACATTCTATTCATGTCATTCTGTGACATGGCTAAAGTTCCATAACAATTCTCTTTGACAGCCACAGCCCTCCCAAATTGGTTCTTTTATTGATCTCTGGTTATTTGTAATTTAAAAATATTAAAACAATGTCAGAAAATGTTGACAACCTTTTGTTGCGGTAAAATGAAAATTAAAATAAAAATTTTGTACACATATCAATTTTTTATTTAAATAATTAAAAAGGATTAAAAACACTCGTGTATTTGCATTACATTATAACGAATAACTGGCATGTGTCGCTATTGCACACTATTCATGTTTACTTTACAAATTCTTTAAATATATGTATATATCATTGTTAATATTTAGAATATTACAAAATGTTGAAAGCTTTATTAATATGTCTCCCAACTTTAAAAATATTGGTGATATAAAACAACTTAAACGCAAGAAAAAAATTGCTAACGCTTACATTTTTGTTGTAAGGATGAATTTATATATATATCAAATTTAAAATCCAGAGATTTGAATTTTTTAATAGACGTGTGTCAATAAGCTCAAGGAAGCTGACGTAAATGCGTTATGTTAGAAATATGTCGAGGTCAAGTTCAATTCCAAACAAGCAATGTAATAATCCTAAACATAGACTAGTAAATCTCTTTCCGACTTCAAAAATGTAATCTTAACGATTAGCTACTGTTTGACATTTCTGCATTAATGAATGCAGAGTAGATGCTTCAAGTTGATCACTAAAAACTCCTTTCAAGTATGTTGTTTAAAAGTTAACGCAAAACATCCTTAATTCGTTCTGTTAAATCTACGAGAATAATTTAGATACGGTGTTAAGTTTTTCTAAGGCCATATGTTGCATAGGCGACCATAAAATTAAAAATTAGAACATAAACAATCTGAATAGTTTGTGATTCATCAAAATTTATACACAAAAATACGTACTAGTCATTGCCAAAATTGCTTTTTATACATAATGATACAATAAAAAGCGATTTTTAAACTGTCGAACAAAATCTTCATTTCTAATAATTTATTAATTAAAGAAATACTAATGTTACTTTTTTGTTACATATTTCCTTGCATAAAAACATTCAATACTAACGATATCTTTAAATTCAACAGATTGTTAGAAAACAATGCAAGTGCCACATCTTTCACATAATAAGTACCAATAGATTAAATTAAGAATTCGAACAACAAAAAAAATTTATCGATATTTAACAACCAAATAGATTTAAAATTTAAACTTAAATTAACATTTTGTTCAGCTACAAAGTTATAAATCAATAGATTTAATGATGCATTACTCAACAACTATTAATATGCGGCAAATTTTGCAGCCCAAAGGTACTATTTGATAATTTTGTGTTCTCATAAAAAATTTAATAATAAACCATAATGTCAAAACTGTTAGGTGAAAAGATTAATCAATCACTAATTGCGCTTATTTAATTGAAAAATGATATTTATTACGAACAAAATCTTTTAAAATTGTTATATGTATATGTAAATTGAAAACTTTCAAAGAAATCGTAAATCTAATTATTAACCATAATTCTGATGTATTTATCAAACAACAAAAAATTTAGCGACATTAACATCAACTTATTAGTAAAGTCATACCAAAAGATAAACAAACAATGCAATCATAAATGCACTAAATACAATAAAAACGGTTGTGGACATGTCAAATACACTGTCTCCAAGATAAGAATGAACAGCATGGGGATCTTAAAAACGGTAAAAGGTACAAGATAGCTCAAATTGCAAAAAAGTTGGGCAATTTAAACAATTTCTTACAAAATTAGCTTCCAAACAATTATGTGTGATACATTGTTGAATTTGTAATCAAAAACACTACCAGGTGTTTTTTGTATGCGGCCATATAAAAAAATAAAGTTGTTGATGGTTTCTCCGAGATGAAATGTTGGATTAAAATTTAAAAGCACAATTTTCTAAAGCTTTAAAAGTGTCAATGAAAAAAGTGTTTTAGATTTTTAATATTTTAAAAATAAACGCAAAAAACGTAAAATGAAAATCCACAAAATTGATTTTTTGTAAAATCTCGAAAACGAAAAATATTAAACTTTTTCCAACACCATGTAAATATACTCTAAATTGCCCAACTTTTTGTAATTTGAGTAACCTTGTAACTTTACCGTTTTCAAGATCCCCATGCTGTCCATTCTTATCTTGAACACAGTTAAAATTGTTTTCGTTTATACAGTGTGTTCCATAAAAGCGCGACATACCAAAGTTATATTTTTTTAAATAGAACCACCCATATTTTATTACAAATTTGAATTCATTAGAAAATTCTAATGTGACTTTCTAAAATGGAGGGTTTTCGCATTATTTCACTTTTTCTGGAAAAATTGATGTTTGGAAAAAATTCAATAACTCAGTTATCCTGCAATTATCCAACTGCGATTTCGTAACTTTAATATGCATTACATGTGCTAACTAAAGCTATTTCACTTTTCTAACCTTGCTAAGTTTTGAGTAATCAATTATTTAAATTAAACTCCCTAAATTCATAAATAACTAGATTTTTTCAAATGGCACTGCCTATTTTTTTATGTGCCATTGAACGTGGAATTTCATAAGCTTTCTAATGATAAGGTTGTAAATATCTAACTCTTATGAATTTTTGTGGATTTGTGAGTAAGATTTAGATACCTACAATCTTATCATTAGAAAGCTTATGAGATTCTACGTTTAACGGCACATAAAAAATTACGTGGTGCCATTTGAAAAAATCAGGTTATCCATGAATTTAGGGAGTTCAATTTAAATAACTGATTACTCAAAACCTAGAGAGGTTGAAAAGATAAGCAACTAGCTGTAGTTGGCACATGTAATGCATTTTAAAGTTACGAAATCACAGTTGGATAAATTCCAGAACAACTGAGTTATTTAATTTTTTTGAAACGTCAATTTTTCCGGAAAAAGTGAAATAATGCGAAAACCCTCCATTTTAGACACTATGTACTCTAGAGAGTTCTATTTAAAAAAGCATAGCTTTAGTATAACGCACTTTTATGGAACGAAAATAATTTTAAAATGTGCAGCTCATTAATTTGCACAACTTTCATTGTAAAAGTTTTTTCTAACCTCAATATTTTCCGAGATATCCACCTTCCACGCACAAATGGGCCACCCTGTACACATGTCCAACCGTTTTTATAATTCCTTTTATACTGAATTCTTAATAGAAATTTATTTTGTGGTCGACCATTTGACCTCCATTTTTTAGGTGAGTGCCTATAATTATGTTTATATAAGTTTTAAATTTTTTAATTCAACTAATTTTAAACACAAATTAATTTATAGTCAAATTCAATAAGTATTCAAAAAAAATTGGTGTTAGATTACCTATTTTATCCAATTGTAATTGTTTTTAATAAACACAGATGCCTTGATAAAGGTCACACTTAGTGACCGAAACGTCGGCAAAAAAAGAAAGATTAAATCCCTCTTCCAAACAGCTTCTAAAGAAGGGGTACTACAAAAAAATATATTAATTAAATGAAAAATTGTTAATAAAGGGTGTTCTTAATATTCCGCTCCGAAGTCGGCGTTAACATTCTGTCATTGTAAACCTACTTCAAGCTGCGTTCAGCAATTACTTTTAAAAACCATCTTTTATAAATTATTTTTTTTTGAGTACATACTCAAAAATTATGTCATTTATTTTATATCAAAGTAATGCAATATCGAAGTTAATATTACGTTGTAACTTTTGTTTTGTCTTTTATTAATCCTTCCTCTTGCATTAAACAAATTTAAAATACGTATTTTGTTGTTAAAACTAAATAATTAACTTCGATTCACCCGGTATATGCTTTCTAGAGTTATTTATCTCTGTGGATTTCAATATATACAATTTTCCCTAGGGCGTGATTGTGATAATGTTTAATGTTTCTGAGCGTAAAAAATTTTGATCCAAATTTAAATCAAATAATGCTTAACATATTTTTAGTCAGTTTCATATTTGTATATCTCTCTTTAATGACTAGTCGTCGTTTAGTTTAGAATACACATAACAATGCAATCTTATTTCAACAATAATATGAAACAATTACCGTTAAATAATTCAACATTGGTCATTTACAAAAGTATAGACGCATTTAGCGCCGATCGACATAGCTTTACGTATCATCCAAATGAACATCCAAATTTTGTTGTTATGGAATAATGTATGTACATATAAAATGAGAAGAAGTATAATGTTGTTCGTCAATGCAGCTCCAAAACGTTTAGAACATTTGGTCCCAGTACTGTTTAGTCTCTCGGTTATACAATTATAAGTCTTAAAAGTTAGTTCTCTATGATTTACTTTGACAGTGGGATATTTCTATTTCATTTTGAATATTTTGTAACGTTCGAGTCGTTTACTTCTGAGCTATTATATTATATATAATGACCGAGATAAGATGCAAGACAAACGAACAAATTTTATCTTAGATATGGTCGGCACTCACCCCCGAGTTATGATTTATATTACAATTTAATTTCTTTCGTCAGAATGTAAAAATACCAAATGAAAGAAAATATTTCGAAAACACACACAAATAGGAAAATAAATAGATTTACTAATAATAAAAAAATGATAGAAAGACTTCATATATGAGAATCGTAAAATAAATTTTAAACAGAAAATACGAGAATCAATATAAAACTGACTAAATTTTTTAAGCATTATTTGATTTAAATTTGGTTCAAATTTTTTTACATTCAGAAACGTTAAACATTATTAAAATTTTAAATGATGACTAATTAAAAGAAATCTACGTGCAATCATGTTTATTTTTAAAATTTTAAGCAATTTAAATCGTTACGGTAAGGTATTAAGTTTAAAACGCAAATATAAACAGATTTAAATACTTAATTTAAATGATACAAACATGGCGACCAGGCGTTGTCCTTTTTGTGGTATTGTTAATCAGTTTAGAATTTCAACGCTTTTGAATCCAGGAAAATGTAGATATTTAGAAATGGTTTCTTGATTATTTATCCATTTTTGTATCCTTAAAAACTTGGATCAGAGATACATGAATTAATGCGTCACACGATAATGTATAACGGCAGACAAGATGATACGGATAAGATAAGAGAGGTTAAAGATACAGTTTTCCATGACCATAAGAAGTAAGCGCAAAGATTATGTTAAAGGTATAAAATGGTAACCTCCGCCATAGTGCAAATTGGCCGCAGACTTAACACGCGTACTCTCTCACAAATCCACAACCAAAATGTATTTAAACAATTCAACCTCTTTTATTACTAACCAATACAGTATGCTACTGTACAAGAAATACTTGGCTTGTTATCGACACGCGTGTTTAAGCATTTAAAGTTATCGCTCCTGATAACGATAATGCACTTTAAACGTTCACAGTCGTTACAGTTAACTGTTGGCATTTCTTAGTTTATACTAGTGGTCCGTGTTCTTTATACACGAGACGTCGCAAGACATGCATTTCACTTAAAAACATGACGTAAATGCAGTCTAACAAACACGACATAAAGCACCTGAACCAGTTTCTTCGACACCTGCACAGTCAACACCCCTGTATCAAGTGTAAAATTTGTAAAACAGACACGATAGCAGGACATTTGCAAATAAAATCACAATTACTCATCTGATAAACAAAGAACAAATTTTGTACTCACCGGGGAACTCCACCCCCTATCTTTGTCATCATTTGGTTAACTAGGTCCATTTAATTATGCCATGCAGTAATTATATAAATTTATATACTCTTCGACAACTAGCTAGTGTCACCTGATATAAGTAGAGGCTTCCCCGGACGCTGAACCTAGTTAGCATCCCAATGACAAAGATCCGGGGCACCTAATAAGGCTACTCTCTCCACCTGCATCGTGTCATTCAGGTAGCCCGCAACACCCCCTTTTGCGAGTATCCCCACCTAAAGGAACCACGACATTGTGTCGGGCAACTATCACGGGGTGAATTTGAATGATATTCAAATACACCAAACAACTTTTGTTGCCGGCTTACTACTGACTTGCGTCTCACTATCGGTCTACTCAAATTTTCCATATTATAATAAAATGTAATCTCATACTTCTCATTATTAAAAATAAATCTTATTCTATCTGACAGTCACTCTGTCAAAACCTCCGCACTCTATATTTTTATATCCCATTAAATTTTTTACATGAAGGCTTTTATTCTAAACCAAATGTGAATAAAATAAGAACAATAACATATAACAAATAATTATATATTTTAAGAATGAAATTAAAAACAGAAAATATAATAAAATTTTACTTTAACACAAGTCCACAGTGGAGCAGAAGATGAACAAGAACCGGCTCTCATGGATGTGCTGGTGAAAAAACGATTAAACAAACTAGGCCACACCCACATAAACAGGTACTTGCATGCCTTATCAAACCACCACGAATGCCAAACGTACGGAATCATCAAAAATCTGTGAACCTTCAGACGAAACTCAAAAATTTGAAAACTGTTTTTGAAGCTAACTGTGTACATCAGGAAAGGAGATCGAAACATCAATGAAGTCCGAAAGATCGAAAGCACTGGAATCCGAGGGTCGAAGCCATAGAAATTCATGAACATCAAAAAAAACTTTAGCATAAAGAAAGAAACCTGGGGCTCAACCAGATCCGATCGTCAAGAATATTCTAACGACACGTTACGAAGATCTACATTTGACCGAGGGAATGCAAGGGATGAAGTAGTGTAAATATAAGCTACGATGCCGAAATTAACAGTCTAAATCCAACATCGGGGATGAAAGAAGCTCTAAATCCTACAAACGCTGGTTTCCGTAATTGTTTATATATCCTTCTAGAATACCGTGTACATTGTATTCTCAAACTTTCTTCAAGATCAAATTCAATGAGAAATTATGAAATAATTGCTGGTAGAATGGTATCGCAAAATAATTTCTCTAATATTAAAATACTACAATTGATTTTCTATTTGTTAATTTCTCACTCTTAGGTTTTATGAATCAGATCATTCCAGACCACTCTGAAGTATGGAAAAGTTTGATTTAGATAATTTAATGATTTCAAGATCTAACAATCAACGTAAACAATTTTACAGAATATTATAGGAGAAAAATTACACGCAACATTTAGAGCTTACAATTACGCAATTTCCACAATACTTTTCCGGAATTTTCCTCAAAATAAAAATAAATAACGTTTCTACAACGAAAACCATTTGTTTTATAGAAAAAAAGTAACAAAGACAAATATTCATATTCATAATTTAAATGGTACCTCATTTGAAAGTCCTTTCTGCCGTAAACACCAACAATGCAAAAAAAATTCAAATCTTTCGGTTTGTTTTTGAGTTTATTACGTTCTTCCAAAAAAACGTACAAAATCTATCACACAACGACAATTCTTTCACTTTAACAAATGCTCAAATTTTCCGCCACCAACTTTCAGACAAGAGTACACATTCTGCGCTCCCTTTTATTTTAGAGAATCTGTGGCGTTCAACAATTCTTTAATTGTTCTAGTTCTATTGTTAAATTTTATTCTTCAGATGACTCCACAAAATTTGAATCTGGTGAGTGAACTGGCTATTCCAAAGCATCTATTCGTCCAATCCATTTTTTCGACAAAACTTTGTTCAGAAATTCGCGAACACCCTGCGCATAATGTGACGGATCTCCTTCTTGTTGAAAAATCAAATGGTCTTTTAGGTTAAGATATTGATAAGCATTGGGTGCACAAAATCTTCCAATAATTCTAAGTAATGTTCACCTGTCATACTGTCATCAGATGTTGAGTATGGATTTCACGGTGAATCCACGACTTCATGTCCCACCAATGTCGAAGATTACGACGATTCACTGTAGAATTAAAAAAAAATGTAGAACATATAATTCCCGGCATAACTTTGCAAATTTTTTGTGGTCTATCAAAATCATCGGCATTCGAATTAAATGAATTTTATACGGATGAAATTTATGCTCTTTCAGAATTAGGCAAATAATGCTTCTAGAGATGTTGATTAAGTGTCCAATTTTTTTAACCGGAATTCACGCCTATTGTCTCTTTTTTTATTTTCTTCAGAATCCGTTTCTTGAAATTTTTTATCGTATTTTCTGTTTTCTTAACTCTCTTTGCAATAGAGTAGACCATTTTTGCACAAACAATGATTTAAAAGACAATAGTTCAAAAGGGATCGTTTCACTATGTTTTTTTGTTTTACTAATTTGTCTACTCGATTAGATAAAAATCCGATAAAACAGAATAAACACACTTCTTAATGAAAACCATGCCTATGTATTAACTTAAAAGGAAACAATTTGAGCAAATGTTAAACTGACATAAATTTTTGTGGCGTTGAATTTTGACACTTGCATCTTGCATCTTTCCTTTTCTCGTAAGACAAAATTAATCCACTGGGCTTCATTTCAATGACGTAAACAAAAAACCCGTTAAGTGATTGAAATTGAATAACCTCGAAAACAAATCGACAGATCTTCCAAAATTAAAATATAAAGTCAAGATCTGTAATACTCTAAGTTTACCATATAGTAACATTCTACGGTGTTCCTCAAGGTTCAATGTTAAGACCTTTATGTTTTTAATCTATGTTACCTAATGATTTATGCTAAGGAAAATTTAAAAAAAAAACTTACTGCTTTTGCCGATGACATTGTACTATCCTTCTCATCTAGTCAAAATGATAGCTTGTATGCGAGCGTTACAGAAGATTTAAAAAAAAATTAAGTATTGGTTTGATCAAAACTGTTTAATTCTCAACAAAAAAACAAAATATATTTGTTACGGTTTACGAAAAAAAAAAAAAAAAAAAAAAACCGCTAAACAAAATAAAAACAGTTTTAATGCTGGATTCAAGAAAATTGTATTTTTACGTAGTTTATTACTAAGGTAACTTTACTTCACCCTAATAAATTCTAAATTAGAATATGCCATTGTTTGCTGGGGAGGTACAAATATGTCAAGTTTAAGCTCATTAATTACAACACAAAAAAAATTGTACCTATAATTTTAAAGAAACCTTTTAGAGAAAAATATTTTCCTTTATCTTTCACCTGCAAAAAGTAAATTATTTTTTGCACTAGTGTAAAAAGTAGTTTTTTTTATTTTTTCGACCGTAGGAAAAAATGTTGTGCGCAACATGTGCAAAAAGTATATTTGTTGCTCTAGTTACACAAATAACTATTTTGTCAGATCTTGAAGTTGGAACAATCTAAGAATGAAAAGGAATAAATCATATGAAACTAGATTAAAAGCCCGTCGACCGACGGGCAATTTTTAATGCATGAATTTAATAATGCTAGACCTATAGCGGACGGAGCGCCCCTGAACCCGCCCCTAAATGGAAATTTCCAGTTTTCCCGTTGGTTTGAAGGCAAGACCCATCCGCATGCCGAATTTCAAGTCTCTACGACGTCTGGAAGTATTTCGGAGACAGACATGAAAAAAATAGGCGCTTTATTATATAGGATAACCAAACCTAGGTTAAATATTTTAAAAACTTTCTTCAAATATGCAGGCCCAAAATTTTTTAGCAAATCACCTAAACATATACAGGGTAGCTTTTATGTATGGAACCAAGGCTCTGTAGCCAAAACGGTTGAAGACATCATTCTGGAAATTTTAGGGATCAAATCTGAAGCTATTTCACATAATTTGACACAATCAAAAATTTCTTTGCTCGATAATATTTTGACACGGCCGCCATCTTGAATTTTTTAAATAGCAAGATGGGTCATGTGATATATCATTTGAAAGCTTATTTTATTTACTTTGCAACTGACTAGAAACATTGAAGTTGTATTTGGAGGAAATACCTAAAAATATACCTTTATTCTAATAATTATTTCTGCAATTATTTGTATTATCGCCTTTTTAATTTAGGTGGCGATGCTTTTGACACGTTACCTAGGTGACGTTATAACGTCAAAACATCAGTTATTCTCATTACTAGTTCATTATTATTCAATAATTAGAACCGTCTCGTAAAAATGAATCAACTAACTGAATCAGAAAGATTACAAATTCTTATGATGGTTGGTTACGGCGATAGAAAACGCACGCATAAAGAAGTTTGCCAACTCTTCAATGCTGAAAACCCTGATAGGAATCCTATAGTGAGATCTACTGTGACCAAGACTTTACGACGGTATAATATCACTGGGAGTGTTAAGAACCGTCGCAGAAGTGGCCGACCAACAACAGTGGCTACAGAGGATAATTCACTGGCAGTATTAATGGATGTAGTTCATCAGCCCAAAACATCAGCATATCAGCTTGCACTAAACCATAATATGTCTCGATATTCAGTTCAGAAAATTCTAAAGCATCACAAATATCATCCTTACAAGGTACATTTAGTACAAGAATTATCGGAAGACGATTTTGATAGACGTGATCAGTTTGCGAGAACATTATGGAAGCAATTGCGGAGAATAACAATTTTGCAAGTTCCATTTGTTCTCTGATGAGGCCACATTTACTCTCAATGGCGCCGTAAATAGACACAACTGCCGATATTATTCCGACACGAATCCACATTGGATGGAAACAGTGCACACCCAGTATCCTCAAAAATAAATGTATGGTGTGGCATAATTGGAGGTAGAATTATTGGACCATTTTTCATAGAAGGGAATCTCAATGCCAACAGTTACCTCAACATCCTACAGGAGAATGTTATCCCTAGGATTGTGGAACTTTTTCCAAACGTGGACGACCCAAATGCTGTTAGGGGCGATATCTGGTTTCAGCAGGACGGTGCCCCACCCCATTATGGGATAAACGTTCGAAATTATCTAGATGAAACTTTTCCAAGACGCTGGATAGGGAGAAGGGGAACTCTCGAGTGGCCAGCCCGGTCACCTGACTTGACCCCTCTGGACTTTTTCTTGTGGGGCCATTTGAAAAGCTGTGTATACAAGAACAGACCCTACGATTTAAATGAATTGAGAAACCGTATTGAAGCTGAGATTGCAGCTATTCCAGAAAATTGGTTGATAAATTCGATTAATTCTTTCCTAAATCGTATACATTACTGTCAGGAGGTAAATGGTTCACATTTTGAGCATTTAATTCGCTAAAGTATTTCAGTTTTCTTAAGAACATTGACTTTCTACATACGATGTTATTTAAATCTAATGATTCTTGTTTCTCCATGTAAGTCTTATTGTTCCTTTTTTTCTCGATAATTATTTCGTGAGCAGTAAATTAATTTGTATTTTTCTGAGCGTATTTTTACCATCCAACTCAAATATTCAAACTCAGTTACAAAGTAAATAAAATAAGCTTTCAAATGATATATCACATGACCCATCTTGCTATTTAAAAAATTCAAGATGGCGGCCGTGTCAAAAATTATCGAGCAAAGAAATTTTTTGATTGTGTCAAATTATGTGAAATAGCTTCAGATTTGATCCCTAAAATTTCCAGAATGATGCCTTCAACCGTTTTGGCTACAGAGCCTTGGTTCCATACATAAAAGCTACCCTGTATGTAACAAAAGCAATTTACCAGTTTTCTAGATCTGTAAGAAAATTTACACACGATGAACGTTGCGGCCACAACACTAGTTTTAGTTTAATTATATTAATTTTTACTTTACTTAAAAACTATAATACGTATTTCATTTCCACTTGTCACATTTTTTCTTTTTGGTACTCAGACACAAGTCTTCCTCAGGGGTTACCTAATTTTAAGCATTTTTTTGTTATTGTTACTGCTAAATGAATCACAGTACAATTAAGTTAAATTAAGTAGCATGTTGTATGAATCATTTTATTATTATTTTTATTTTAATGTTTAAAATAAATTTAAATTTTTAAATGTGAAAAAACGTTTCGAGCAGAATTTGTATTCTTATGGAAGTTGGTCGTGAAAAATTTGACCGTAGGAAACCTATTGTTGTATTGAATTTTGTTGTGTTATAAGTTTTGCACATTTTTTTTTGTAAGATTGTCATTTCAACACATTGAATAAACTCGAAAAGAACTTTTAAATAAGATGTTGCTTGGCCTATCAACCAATTTAAAAATTTAAGGAGGTGGTCACAGCGTGAAGGGATAAAACGTTTTTGCGTCAAATTTTCTTGAAAAAGGTGCCAAACAAATTTGACGTGTCCGATAATTTTTGAAAATTAATCTTCAACTACCTGAAAATGCGTCTGTTTGTTTTTAAATGGCCCATCCTGTATATTCATATGCGTTATTGAATATAATATAAATATAGTTTACTTCTGCAAAAAATTAATCACTAATTCAAATTCCGTTTTTTCCCTCCGGTAGGAGTTATCAAATAGTAATCGCCCCTTTTGTTGGAAGAAAGGAGTTCGAACAAACTACATAAAATCTAATATTTGGCAACGTTTCGTACCCTATCACAGGTGGGTGTTTCTTCGGATCAGTGGTAGAAGAGATGAGTTTGTGAAAATTAACAAATTCAAAACGCGATAAATGAAATAAACCGAAAACCGTTGCGTTAATCACTACACAACGGTTTCCGTAAGAGTAATTTTTTTTCAACACTTTTGTATAATTAATCACTCAATGTAGATATTACTAGAGTTAAACATATAATTGTTGAGCTTAAAAGTTTGCTGGCGAGGTGTTAGCCGAGACAGCAAATAGCTGAAACAATTATATTTTAACTCAAGTGAAAATATTATTTTTCTTCAAGCGTTTATTGCTAATTTCATGTGTTATTTTCAAATTTTCGAGATTCTCGAGTCTTATAGTGACTTTATTCTCGACGAATCAAGTTGGTACTTTACTGTTACATTCATAATATGACATAACCGAGGTACCAACCTCTAAATAGTTGTGAAACAAAATAACGTTTGCTTTAATGTCTAGACAGTAAAAAGAATTTTTAGCGTCTGCCAGTAGTTCAATAATATGACGTTTATTGTCGCTTGAAGAAAAACATTTTTTCTTACTCTTCAGTTACTGGAATTTTAATAAAACGGTTTCCGTCGGTAAGATTTTCTTCTTTTGATGATGAACCTTGCTTTTTATGTAAGTGCGCATATGTTTTTTTTTCAAAATAAGCATAACTCAAACGTGTAGACCAGAAATTGAATTTTGTCAACTCATTTGGTTTTGATTGATTTTTTGACGTTTTCCCATTTTTAAAACGAAAATAGTTCGCAAAGCTTTTGGAAAATGTAGCAATTATTTTTTCTCTTTCGTTTATGGTACGTAACCGTGTTCAAGAAAAGAGAATTATTTATTTTGTATGTTTAAAAGAGTATTGTTATCGTTGTTAACCACAACCGACATCAATTATATAAAACGTCTAGTTTTGATGCGACATGAATTTATCTACTACTATTTACTACGCAGTTTTCAACGTCGTAAAACATTTGAGGTGAACGGTTGTAATAAACCAATTTCTAGTCTCATAACGGTACAAAATTTAAATAAAAACATTAAAAGTTTCGACACGTTGAATGTCAATTATAAAAAAAAATAAATAAATTAAACAAATTAATTTTTACTATTTGAACCAAAACGAAATTAAATAAAAAAAAGAACTAACACTTACAAACACCTACATACATACATCTAATACAAATGTTAATGAAACGTCAAAACAAAACCAAACTAGTAATACTTCAGACGTCAAACAAGAAATGCAGCGCACTTCATATCTGCACTTACATAAATCAAAACAAATTCACTTTCACTACAACAAACAATCTTGAAGTATAGTTTGTTATTTTAGTCTAAAATATGAGTGCAGAAAAACAATTTTAAATATAGCAAAAATACCTACGTTGTTCCTATGCATAATCTTGCATAAAACGATGATGCACTTAGACATTTTGCTGTTTTTAATTGAAACTAAACGATACACATATCATGAATTCAACTACAAACAATACAAAGTCGCGAATAACAACAAGAAAATAAACATTACGGTTAAACTACCGCAGCATCGTATATTTTCTTCTTTGATGTTTATACGCCCACAAATATAATTATGAATTAAAGAAAGTTTACCGTCTGCCCAATTTACATTCCTTTAATTCTAACAAGCAAACATTTAGTAGCTATTAATAATTTGTTAATCTTTACATATTAATTTATTGCAATTTTTAATTAACACAACCTTCAATTTAGTTGTTTTTTTTTCATATACGAAAATTAATATGTTTGAACTTTTGTGAAAATAATACACAACAGAAACACGCGGTATTATTTTCGGAAACGTATAATTATGAACGGGTCGACGATTTGCATTTAAATTAAAAAATAAAATTCGTACTACCTATAATAGTGATTGTAATTTTTACATAAACAATACACCAATTGTGAATGCAAATACTTATTTCGAAAATTAATATGATTTATTTTGTAAACGTTTAAGTTATAAATATAGAACGCGCTTATAAATTTGTTCTACAAATCCACAAATAGAGAAGAGCGTTTGACGTAGTTAGTAAAACGCAATTTTTGCGTAGGTGAACCAATAAATTTAATTTTTAAAAATATTTAAAAATTCAATATTTTATTTTAATTTTATTTAAATTTGTTCTAATATTAATAGAGTTAATTGATGCTGATCAATAATGAACAACAATTTTCAGTAGACTTCTGTATTAAATGCTTTTAGAAGTTTCTTGCTTGACGTCGTTGTCCCTAAATATAGAAATTTTGTAAATTTTTGTGTTCTCCGCAAGCAAGATATTAATATAATATGTATCAATTCAACACAAAAGCACGACGTCACAAGCAAGAGAAAATATAAGTTCCGTAATTTATAAATGAAAAAATTATTTGATACACTGAAAATTGTCGTATAATTTAACAAAAGATAAGCTAGATAGACAAACAAACAAAACAAAATTAAATATGGTTAGTTACATTCTTAAACAAACGTTTCGCACAGAGTGTCGAAAGTGTGCAACGACTAAAAAATTTTGCTCGAAAAATAAAATAATGCGTCCCAACAACAAAATTTTTATAGAAACAATGAAAAAAAGAACCGATACGATAAATATAAATTTTTGAACAATAGACAACCATTAAGACGAGTTCAGCTATGTAGTTGTTTAAGACTCCCTTTAAACTTCTTAAAATTGGAATTCTAACTTAAAATTTTAATCGACAAAGAAAACTGCAATTTAACAAAAAAATAGTTCAAACAAAAGTTATAGGCAATAAAATTTTCAAAAACTTTTTTTATATAATTTTTTATAAAGAACACTTAGCTCTATCCCAAGAAGTAATTGTCACAAAAATAAGTAAACTGATAAAAAAAAATTAAAATTAAAAAAAAATCAAGTAGGTATGTAAGGATCAATATTACAACCATTTTATGTCAACTTGTTTTTTGCTATTGAGCTTTTATTATTTAATTACTAGTGAAATACATAAATTATAGTTTGTTTGCGATTTGCGTTAACAATTTATAAAGAAATTACTTCTGGATAAGAAGATAAATAATTCTAACCCAACTTGTGCAGATTTGTGCAAGTATAACGTAGTATAACTGGTTGCCTATATCGCACCAATGATTTGATTTTTTTTCATTTAAAAGTATACATAGAATAAATGTGTAACTAAGAAAGAAGAACCCGGTATACAAATAAATTTATTGTTGGAATACCAACTTTACATTCGAAATGTCAATTAAAATTGATTAATTAATAACTTAAAATTTGCAGCATGTTTAAAAGCTAATGAGCTTGAATAACGACAAAAAACGATTATATTTAAGAGTAGTAGTTATTTTAAATGCAATAATTTCATTGTGGTCTTAAAATAAACCAAATTATTAAAAAATATTCTATTAACAATTAGTGTGGGCTTTAATAACATTAAATTTCTAACGAAATAGTGTCCATCTTGTACAATACATGACTTAAATTTGTGTCCTGTCACCCACAAGCGTGTGTCCATGAAAAAGCTACGAACAGCATTTGTGATGCGCTGAATCATAGTTTCCCTTGTTGTGGGACAACATGTTTCGTAAAAAGTTTAGGAAGTGTACCCCATTAAGTCGCTCATTAAAGATTACAGAGGCCACAATTCTACCGCCTGAAATCAGCATCAAACCTTTATTGGCCAACAACTTTGGTTTAATATCTGCTGCATCCAGTTTAGTTTGTAGGTGACCAACAGTGCATCTAATGCCTGGTTACATTCCCATTACTACAAAATGTCTCGCTATCTGCCCATAAAATTCGTAAAAGGATTTCGGGACCCTCTAGAATCATATATCTGCTCAAGAATTACTTATTTATGTTCCTCCAAAATATTTTGAACAGTTATTCCCTTGCCTGGTGCCTACATAGATATTAACTTTGTAACATTTTATTCAGTGCGTCCTGTTTGCATTCTTCTTAATGTAGTACTTCCTGTTCTTGGGAAGCGATCACTGATCTTACCAAATAATATGACAGTAGGATGGTGCCTATCATGATACTCAATCACATAGGTAGATACTAATAGATACAGTTGCGTTTTCATTGTTTGAAAATAAACACTGCAATCTTAATTTGATACACCGCCATTATAATTTTGCTATTTTATTTTCCAAAGCACACTTGGATTTTAAAATTTCGAATTTCGTGACAACAGAAGAACAATATTCAATTATATTGAATGAATATTAATTATTATTGACATTTTACATTCGATAGTTAGGATGTAAAAATGGCAGATATACTAAAAATATTCAAGATGCAATATTATATTGAGTTTTAATTTATTTTACTAATATTTAAGGTTAGGAAAGAGATATGAATATGCGCTTTTTATTAGTGTGTAGGACCCTAATTTGGCTATCTTTTTGGAATAAAAATAATATCGTTGCATTTTTTTTGTTTTGAGGAAATCTCTTTTTCCACGACATACTTAGAAAACGGACGTTTCTTCTCGTTTTTCCTCACTAGCGAAAAAATAATGTAGTGTTACAAAATGTAACAATGTGTTATTAGAACTGTATGCGCCTAGTAGTTAGTTAAACAATTTAATTTAGTATTCCATCAGGTTTGTTTAATTTAGTATCTTATATTTCGACTCTTAAAAATGTCTACCCTACATTTATAGGTTAGAATTACGCGGCTGCGCTATGACAGATTGAGACCACACCGATACTACAGCATACTGTAGCGAGACTATTGGGTCACACCTATTATCAACTTTTGCTTTTACGTACGAAAATGTGACGAAATTCTGTAACGTTTACAATATTATTTTTTTCATTAGGTTGTTTTTTTTGGGGAATGTCGTAAAAAAAATGTTGTGTCTAACACATGAAGAAAGCCTTTTTCCCCTCTCACTTTAATGCCTCACGAGCGTAGCGAGCTCGAGTGGGAAAAAGAATCGCTATCCACACTTGTTGGACAAATAACTATTGTTTGTAGTGTTGTTACAAAACACCTAGCGGCAAACAAACAATTTAAATCAATCCCGCTCAAGGCAGCGTCGATAGCCTAAGAAAGATGTTTTCAACGACTACAAGTGTGACAAAATGTTCAGCCCTTTTGTAGTAACTGATATTTATTTCCGAAAGTGTTCGAACACCCTTCACCACTTTTCCTTAAGAGTATTTAACAAAAAAATCAAATTTATGTTAGCTTTAAAACTGTACCTATTTTAGATATCTGTCATATAAGAAAATTTTCAAAAAAAACCTGACTCACAATTCAAGAATGCGATTACGCTCTCAGGCAGCCATCCTATAGAAAGAATTCAGCATTTTCTCATAGCCACTTTAATCAATATTTTTTTACCCCAAATGTACTTATCGGATCAAAAAATAGTTTAAACAAAAGTTGTGTGTAATTAAATTAAAACAAACTTTTATTTGAAGAAAAATTTTGTTAAATAAACATTTTTGTAAATCTTCCGAGAATAGGAAAATTTATGTGGACGGATTATGCCCAAAATATAATCAAATATTGGCTACTACACCTTAATATCTTGTAGCTGGCCACCAGACAAAAATGTTGTTTTGCTTCATTAACTCTATTTCGTCGAAAAAAATGTCAACATTTTCGGTTTGGAAACATAGTCGTATAACTCCCCATCTTATTTATAAGATGTGGAGTTTAAAATACTATACAAAGGGCGAGTGTTTTGTTCATTACT